>VUQJ01010073.1:3358-15714 GCA_015108635.1 Andinoacara biseriatus
GGGGGGGAGGGGGGGGGGGGGGGGGGGGGGGGGGGGGGGGGGGGGGGGGGGTTGGGGGGGCTGCACGCAAAGGAGAGACTGTCACCTCTGGTTCAGTTTACAGTACAGCATGAAAAGCATGTTTTTCCTTGACCAGTTCATCCACCTGTGGCCTTCTTCATGGTTCCTGCTGCACACACGAGAGAGATGATCTGAGATGCTCTTCGTCCCTTCAGTCGACTGTTTGACTTTCAGAGTCTGATACAAATGACCAGCAGATTCCGTCCTGATAATCTGACAGCAGATTTTACACTGGTACAAACTGTCTCCAGAAAACAGACTTTAAAGTGCGACTAAGTATAAACCCAGCAAAAACACCCTGTGGGGCTCCTGTGGGGCCCCTCTATGGGGCTCCTGTGGGGTCACTGTGGGGCCCCTCTGTGGGGACACAGCAGCTGGTTTGGAGTCACTCAAAAACCTCCAATCCTATCAAACAAGTTGGCCTCCCTTAGAAAACGGCCTGACAGTTTTCACAGTTTAGCTTCCACGTTACTGAGGTTTGAATCAGTCACCTTCTCGCAGCCTCATATTTCTGACAGTGTAATAAAACATGTCACATTTCCCTGTATGATGTTTTATTATTTTAATGCGAGCCCACAGTGGGAACTGTGCCCTGTGGGTGGATTTTCTATTGGCTTTCTCACAGAAAACTCGTACAGGGGCTCCAAAGGGCAAAACTGCTGTGGGCCCAGTGGGCACACCCTCCTGGGGCCCGGGTGGGTGTGGGTTTGGCCTGCCCACACAGCCCCACAGTTCACACACATGCCTGCACAGGCATGTCTGCTGTGCTTTTATAACTCCCGCTTTACACTCATCAGGCAGCTGTTATGATTGTTACAAACAATATTATTTATTGATAAATCAGGATTTCTCACCACACTTCCCTTCACTGTCACTTTAACCCGGCTCTTTACAGCTCAGCACCTGTGTGAAAGAAAAGGGCAGGTGTGGCTGAGGTTTCATTGGTCACTCGTGCAGGTTTTACCTCATCGCAGTGCTGTCAGACTCAGATTCTCCACAGAATCTCGACATTCAGGAGGCTGTGCACCTCTTTTCCTGCTTCACGCTTTTACTGTGAAACTGACCTTTTATGGCTGTAAAATTATGATTTCTGAGAAGAAAATCAATGGCTGACATTTGTTTGGCAGCAGAGGATCGATATCTGAAACATGAGGCGACCACAGGTTAACGTTACAGGCTGCTCACACAGTGCTGGGGGGGATTTTTAATCTAACTTTAATCTCATGTGGAAAGCTTTCCTATCAAGCCAATTTAGTGTTTCATTTATCTGAGAAATGTTTCATTTTCTTTTATTAGCAACACTTTGTCTCATCTAACAATGATAAATAAATTTCTACAGTGGAGAGTGAAAAAAACATAAATGGCTTAATTAAGATTGTTAGAAAAAGACTTCATTAAAAAGTCTGAAATACTGAAATGTGGAGGTTTTTTTTGGGGGGGGGGGGCATTAACTTCCACTGCCAGGACTAAAAAAAAGTGGAGCTAAAGCTGCAGTTCCTCTGCCAACCAGCAGAGGCGCCACAGTGAGTCAGCCCCCATAGACTCCTATGTTAAATCTTTCCAGCAGGAATAAATAAATGTTTACAGCCGGTCTGTGTGTGTGTGTGTGTGTGTGTGTGTGTGTGTGTGGGGCATCTTCTGTGTCGTGGTGAACATGCCTCTGCAGTTTTCCTTCCCTGGACCAGCCTAACAAGTTTTCCTCTTGCTTTTGATTCTTTCATGGACGCCTTGCTGTTTTTTCTCTCCACTCCTTTCCTTGTGAATTCTGGTTTTACCTGCCTGCCCTCCTCCAGCCTCGCCTCCGGGACTCTTCTCCCTCCAGCACGGATCAACCCCCACCCAGAAATGAGCACTCTGCAGGTAACCCTGAATCAGTCTGCCTTCCCTCACACCACTCTCACCTCTGGATACACTGAGGCACAGAAAATAATCCCCTTCTTCTTCTTTCCTTCAGAACTGACCTGAGGAACTGCTGCTAATTTTTGTGTCTATTTCTTTGAGTCACCTGTAAATAAAGTTCTCTTTGAATTCGAGCTCTTCACTCCTCCGTGTCTCTTTGCTGGACAGCACGGTGCTTATGACACGAGTGCCTTAGTTAAAAACCTGCATGAGGACCACTGACTCCAAAATCAGCAGGTCTCTGGTTGGACATCAGGTAACAGGGCGAGACCACGACCAGTGGAGGGGGGTCAGGGAGGGCAGGCGGGCTTACAGCCCACCAAGAAATGAGAAGCTGGCTTCAGTATTAAAACTCTGAATTTTTCTTGAATTCATGAGGCAGGAGACTCTTTACTTCAAGTCATTTCTAAAGTATAATCGCTCAAACTGACTATAAAAAAGGAGGAAAAACTTTTTTTTGAGGTAAAAATGTAAGAAATTAAAATTACTTTTAAGAAAGTTAGATTTCACAGGCGAGTGGGAACTCTGATATGCTGTCGGAAAAATGAATTTTCAACTGTGAAAATTCTTTTCAAGTAGCAGGAAATTAGAGCGTTTCGGAGCTGCTGGTTTATCGACAAACATACGGATGGAGGCGGTTTTGCCACTTGTGGCTTCAGCATGGTGACATCACAGGGAACCAGAGTGCCTGTTTCCTTTCAGCACGCCAACAATCAGCTCACCTGTAAAGGTACAGCCGATCTGAGCATCTCTCAGACAGACACACACATTTCTGCCTGTTGGTCCTCGAGTGAAACAGACTGATGTTCAACATGGATACTTCTTAATTTTTAAAAATATTTTAAATCATTTGCTGTTGTTAAACAATGCCATCTGTGAGCTGCACCGCAGTCAGAAATAACATAAAACATTCACAAAACACTTCATTTGATTTTATTTGTCATCATTCCAACAAATAAGAGGAAGACGTGATGGAAAGGAGCTGCTGCCGCCTGCAGAGAGATGATGGCTGCTTTACTTTATGGTTGATAGAAAACATCTTTTATTTTCTTTTTCACAAGTGAGAAAATAAAGTCTGTGTTTATTAAACTAAATCACCCGGATGTATCAATAACATTTATAACAGCTAACTTTATGCACAATCCAATATGATGCAGATGCAGAAAAGCAGCGAACAGCATGTTGTCGATATTTAGAGACCCCCAGTGTGTCACAAATCATGTTTTCAGGGGGGATCATGTGTTATTAAGAGCAGCCGAGCTCCCCGCCGGCACCGCCGATCTCTGACAAACAAAGCAGTGAAAAATGTTTTTCCTGCCATAAAATGAACAGTTTAATACACGACATCACACACTTCTTAGACTATTGACAGAATAAATTCAGCTGCTCTGCTGTTTCTTATTTCCTGTCACATGACCGAGTTTCAGGCTTCAGACTGCTCAGTTTCACACTTTTTTCTCTACTCTTGGATCTCTGTGATGTCACTGAGCCACAAGCTGACCGAAGCTGGAGCCGCCTGTGAGTTTTAAAGTAAACCTCTTTATTTTATTTTTCTGTGGAACCAGCTCCCAGCTTGGATTCAGGAGACAGATTAGGCTTAAAACTTCCCTTTATGATCAAGCTCATCGTTGGGGCTGGATCAGTGTGTTTAATCATTCTCTGGCTCTCCTCCACAGCATGTCTGGACATGGTGGATTTTAAAAGGCCGAGTCAGTGCAGAGGGACTAGAAGCTGTAGACCAAAATCTCCAACTAATGCAAACCAACCCTCCTCCAATCTGCTAATATGATGATCTCAGGAGCAGAGACACATTTCAGGGCTGCTCAGTTTAATCCAAACGCTTTAAATCTCACATCTCAACAGGAACGCTTCCAGAGAGCAGGAGGAGAACATAAAGGAGCTCAGCGCTGACACATTTATTAACATGATGAATTGCTCTTGGACGAGACATCTTGTCCTGCTTCGTACAAGAAAAGTATGATTTATGATTGCCTCCAAGTTCACTGTCAGAAAACAATACCGGGGGAATTATCGGCATTTGAGAATCTCTGTAATACAAATTAATGATCACATCACACAGCGAGCCCAGCCGGACCCCGCTGAATTGCACTCCTTAACAGCCTGTTTTGAAACGTTAATCAATTCATGACAAAGCTGTAACTTAGTGCAGTGATGAGAAGAGAGGGGAAAAAAAGCCTGAGCGTCCGTCCTCCTGCCACCATCACTCAGCGAGGGAGAAATCACCGCCGTTATTTTCAGCTCAGTAATGACGAGCACGCGCTCGGCGATATCTGCCGTCGTCTAAAGGTGAAGTGGGGGGAGCCTCTGCGTGAGCACATCAACTCTTCCACTCATTCCTAACCCCATCCATCACGGTGGAGTACATTTTCTGCCATTATTTCTCTATTATTAGATTTATTCGGACTGGAACGAAGGGAAACGTGAACGGGCCGGTGGAATTTGTCAAAATCACGAGCAGGACAGAAAACCAATTAAAGGCCTTCTTTTAACAATTACGGTGACGACTCGTGGCTGTTTTGGGTCATTTTAGAGAATCAGTCAAAAGTTTGGACGCGTTAACTCACAGCTGGGATTTTCTTCACTTTCACTTCTCAACATTTGACGGTCCGAAAAGAAACTTCTGGAAATGTTCTGGACTGACTGACCTTCCTGTCTTCTGGAAATTTTGAATAAGTTTTTAAATTAAAGAGATTTTTGACTGGTTAACAACAAATGTACAACTTGTGCATCACCTTCAATGTTGCACCAATCCATCAACCAACTCCGCTCTTCTTTCACTTTTGAGCAAAAACTCTGAGATACTTGAATTCCTCCATGTGGGGCAGGAACTCGTATCTAACCTGGAAGGGGCCATCCACTCGTTTCCAGCTGAGAACCATGACGTCCCCACCCTCGCTGCTCTAAACCATCTAATGTGAGTTGGGGGGTCATCGTCCTATGAAGCCCGAGTGTTTTAGTGTTAACAGCTTCTGCAGAGTTTGAAACTTTCACCAGATGTTTTGAAATGTTACCACGTACGTGCTGCTCTTCTTTTGACTTTTGATATTTTTTCCAAGTCTGAAACCTTTTCTGCCTTTTCTGAAGTACATAAATAAGAACATGTTATTAATGATTTACCTGGTTTAATTACGGTTACAATGACTCACTGCACTGTCTTGTGATCCATCCATCCATCCATCCATCCATCTTCTTCCGCTCATCCAGAACCAGATCACAGGGGCAACAGCCCAGGCAGAGAAAACCCAGACCTCCCTTCCAGCCACCTCCTCCAGCTTATCCAGGGGAACACCAAGGCCTTCCAAGTGTAGCCAAGAGACATAATCTTTCCAGTGTATCCTGGGGTAGGAAAGGCCCGGAACACCTTGCCCAGGAGGCATCATGGTCAGATGTCCAAACCACCTCAGCTTTGATATGGAGGAGCAGCTCCTCTCCTCTCGAATGACTGCTCGCTTCACCTGTCTCCAAAGGAGGGGTCGGGCACCCTTCAGGAAGCTAATCTCTGTTGCTTCTGTCTGGGATCTCATTCTTTTGGTCACTGCTCAAAGCTCATGACCATAGGTGAGGGTGGGGACGCAGATTTTGATTTGGGGCATGAAGTTGGAGTCATCGTTTGGACACGGGGATCCGCTGAGGCAGGACATCCTGTCCTAAAGCTTCAGCACACATAAACAACGGATTACGGTCAAAATCAACTTCACTGTGACAAAAACTGAAGGACGTAAGAGTTGTTTTATTTCAGCTCAGACATGTTTCCTGCTGGATTTCTGGAAGGTAAGAATGTTTTAGTGTAGAAGCAGGTGGAAATCATTATTTTGCTCCATCCACTCCTATTCACAGAGAATTGTCTCGCAAGAGTCTCCGGCTGAATTGCAAGCAATTACTCTACAATGGAAACAACAGGATGAGGAATGGCTCTCGTGTTGCAACAAATGAATGAAAACTCCGAGTGAGATAATGTGAAGCATATAAAATTATATGAAAAATGGAAAGTTGATCATATAATTTTATTTTACTTCATGCTAACAGGTACACTCAAAACCACATTTTTCAAAGTTTTCCTTTTAAACATTGGAGACCTAAGCAGGATACTTTTCAGAGCATGACTCATTCATTGGTCTGAACGAAGCTCCGCCCCCTTCTGACCTTCATCATCATCATCATCATCGTGGCTGTACAAATGTAACAAAAGCTGTTCATCTTCATGATTCAGGAAACATCTCTGTGGAGTGTCTGAGAAGAAATAATAAAGAAAAATAACTCTCATGTCGCACTTCCTCCTCTTCCTCCTCTCCTCCTCCTCCCTGGCTCCCCTGCTGTGGTGAGAACTGATGCGTAATGGCAGTGGTGGGACTGTGAAGTCAAAGCCTGCAAATAACAGCACGTGTGTCGCTGGTTGCCATGATGACAGCCCACGAGGTTGGATGGGAGCTGCTGTAGCAGCGCGGCTGTAATGTCACGCGGCTCCCGCCTCCTCTTCCTCCGTCGCCAAACCGTCTGATTTTCTCTTTCAGCCTCGGTTACAGAGCAGATTCTGAATCAAAGGAATGAAGAAGTGATGCTCTCATGTTGTTTATCCACACCAGCTGCTGCAGCAGAACGGCCCATTCATCAGTTTTCACAGCGGAGAAGCGACATGTGGCAAACCTCAGCTGGATGGCGCCATCATGCAAGCTTCAACATTCAAATGTGATGCCAGGAGGTCCTGTGACGAGTTCCTGGATGTCTCCTATGAGGTGCTTCAGGCATGTCCAATCTGAAGGATCCAGGACATGCAGGTTCAGTGGATCCCTCCTGAGGAACTGGAGAAGATGGCTGGGAGAAGAACTGCTACCCACATGACTGAGACAGTTTGTTTCTTTGTGCCCCATTCCTTTCTTTCCCATCTTTGCATCTGTATGCACAAAGTTAGTGATGATTAATAAATGCTGCTATGACTGTGATGATTCATGAGCAAGAATTTCTAACTGAAGCCAAACATGCATTATTACTAATGACCAGCAGGGGGCGACTCCTCTGGTTGTAAAATAAGTCAGAGTGTATAGAAGTCTATGAGAAAATGAGCCTCCTGCTCACCTGATCTCTGTGAACTTTACCTGATGGGTTCATGGTCTCAGTCGCTTTCAGGTGACTCAGTAAAACGTGAAGTTTATTTTGGAAATTATGGTCCCATTAGATTCAGAAAGAAGCAGGAAACAGGGTGGATTTAGGGCGGGGCTTGCTTATGTTTAGTTTGTCAGTCTAACCTGCTTCTCACTCATCACCTCTGTTTTAAAATCACTAAGACAGCATTGGGCAAAAGGTTTAGCTAGACTCCATTTCTATGGTTCCAGGATACATGGAGAAATAAATGTTCTCCCGCGAAAGCAGCAGCAGGGAGAGTTTTTCACGGTTTGATCCCGGAGCTGAAGCTTTCGTACAGATTTCAGGATGTCAGTGCGCAGCTGTGTGTCTGAGGTAACACAGTATTATTGGCTGTAGCTCAGGAGGTCACCTACTAATCAGAAGGTTGATTCCGGGCTGCGTGCCAAAGTATCCTTGAGCCAGACACTGAACCCCAAGTTGCTCTCTGAGGTAAGCGTTGGAGTGTGAATGTGTGTGAATGTTAGACAGCTATGAGCTCACATGTTGCCAAACGGAGCGATCTGATTGGTCAGATCAGTTTAGTCGCTAGCAAAAATCTGAAAAATTGAATTGAATCGTTCTGTGAAATCACATGACCACATTAATAATAGGTGAGTCTGCAAAATATCTTTAATGCAGAAAACATTCACATGCGCCTTAAGAGCTTCATATTTACTAACTGGGTTCATATTTACATGCTTTGTCCCCTGATGTTGTCCCTGTGCAGTAAAACAAACAAACAAACAAACACAAAGTCTGTTTTTTATAGTTTTGTTGAGTTTTTTTGGTCAGTTGTAAACAAAGGAAACCTTCTTCCTGATAATCAGCTGGAACAAATGAACTAAAACTGGAGTTTGTAAATGTAATAGTTTAAATAAAGAACCTGCAGAAAACTGTGTGTATATGTTACTGCTCTGTGCTTTGTAATGAGTTTAAAAGTCATCTCGCTGATTTAAAAGTCATCTCGGAGATGCTGTAATCGACTCGGCCATTTCATTCGTGGGGTTGTTGTGTCTGAGCCGGAGCTCCGCAGGTGAAGCATCCTGTGCTGTGTGAGTTTAAAGAGCAGAGCTGACAAACCCAACATTTCAATGTAAGAGGCAGCAGTATGGAATCAACTGGAACTGCACCACATTAATAGGTTTCACCTCAAATTATGGATAACTGGTGGAAGGAGCAGCACCATAAAGGATGGTGTCGTATAATTAGACGTGTCAGGACTGTCACTGCCTTTCTGATTTCAGGCTCTTACAAACTGATTTTCCTGCTGCTGCTGTCAAAGTCCAGCTTGATTTAATCAGTCAGTTATTGTGCAGCAGCTTTCATTTTGGTGCTGAGCGCAAAAACCATCAATGCACCATCAGAACCAAATGGTTCACAAACGTACTCTGAAATCTTCAGTTTGGGTTTAATCCACATCGTAACCCCAAACTCGTCACATGCTGACACCAGTCCTCGTCAAACTTTAATCCAAGCTGGATTCGCTGGGCACAGGGATGCCACTGATGCACTCAGAGTCCAGCACGAGGGATAAAAGTTTACAAAAGCAGAAATATAAGTCTCACACTTCTGGTGAGTGATGCTTACACTCTCCACCTGCCCAAACTTTCAGTGTTTGATCCTGGGACGACCCCGATGGTCAAACACTAAAAGTTGCTCTTTATACGGGAAGTATTCCTGGAGGTCACCCGTGACATTATTCCAGAGCCACAAAAACATGCAGCTGTGAGGCAGGATCATCAGGACCTAACGGAATCATCACGATCTACTTTCCACCACCTGAAGCATGTGAGCTGTCACACACAGTCACAGTTTTATCGTTAAGCCATTTGTTACACACTGAGCTGGGAACACAATCTGAAATACCTGATCTTTATTTGTCCCTAAGTCTTTGTAATTATTTCCAGGCTTTCATACAAATATAGCAGGTACATTCTGTGCTTTAAATGCACCTGTTTCCTCACTTCCTGCCATAGAATCTGTTCCAGAGGTGCACGTTCATATTAAAAATGAACAACGTTTCTAATAATGAGCTCAGCGTGTGAACAGTCGCTCAGGCTGCAGATGCTTTTTGTATCCAGTGTCCTTATATAGTCAATCTTCTTCAACCAATCAGCAGACACTTAGCTTAATGGCTGGGCGGCCTTAAAAAGGAAAGGAGCTAAAACTGCTTGTTTATGCACCGAGGCCGGCGTGAGATAAAGATTATTTTGAACTCTGAGTGATGCAAAGCTGCATGAATAATAATAATATGGAGCTGCAAATGTGCAGAATGGGTCTTCTTTACTGATCCGAGATCAGATGGTGCTTTACATTCCTGTGTGATTTTCTCAGTTTGCTGCAGTCGGCGTGTTTGCAGCATGAAAATGGAAAGCCTCTCAGTTTCAGTGGTTCCTGCCAGAATAAATCCTGATGTGTGAGAATGTGTGTGCAGCTCCGTGAGGCTGTGATTCTTCCTCTTATTGATTTCTTCTGTTTCTCTGTGTGGATCCATTGAGTGCAGTGGAAATAAAGTGCCATGAAACCCAATAGAGAAGCAGAGGAGCAATAGTCTGATATCCTGTTTAAGGGCTGCAGTGCAGCAGCCGAGCTTTGCGGTGTGGGTAATAAAATCAATGCTACAAACAACTGTCCACACTGGGTCTGTGGAAATGTCACAAAGAGAGTGAAACAGTGATATCAGCCGCTGCCTCGACACGATACCCTCTGCTGACAGCCCAGAGCCCCCGGCACACACACACACACACACACACAAATGCAGTTATTGTGACACCAGCTGGACATGTGAGCACTTAAAGGCCAGCAGGTCACATCACGGACCTGAAGGTGCAGCTCCTTGCAGCTCCTTGATAGCACTCGTTAGCTAGCTGCTTGATACAGTGGAGCTGGGAGGCCTCTGAAGGTGCACTGGAGACCAGACAGGCTGTAAATTAGAGTCTGCGTTACCAGGCTGCATCAGGAGAGGCTACCCGGGACCACCTTTAAATGGAGCTCCCGCTCCACAAACGACCACCAGTGATTAAGGATTTATTACGAGGCGTATAATTACCCAGGACCTCAGGTACAACGTCTGCAGCACTAATGAAGTGTTTGCTCAGCTTGCACTTTTTCCTGGCGTAAGAAGGAAAGTAGAGCAGAGTCGTTACTCACCGCTGCTGAGAAGAATTTGGATTAACAGAAATAATTCTCATCCTCTCCTTCATCCAGCTCAATTCTCACCTGTTAAATCAGCTGGAACGAGACTGAAAACATCCCAAAATCAGACCAACAGGAGACACGCGCCGTTTAAAGGAGATGGAGACAGAGAAAAGTTGCCAAAACGCAAACTGTGAGTCAGATAACACCTAACTCTGTGCTGCAGGTTTAAATCTGCAGAGAGTTTAAATTCAGTTCAGTTTAAACAGAAGAGGCTCATCTGAGTGTGTGGATACCAAAGATGAGGCCAGTTTGACTGAAGTTCAATCTTTATACCAAATATAATAATATCTCCCACTCGGCCTGAGAGCTCGAGGGTCCTGCACAGTACCTTAGGTGTTCCTGTACATGCATGTGACCTCTGACCTCAAACCAGAAATAACAGAACCATAATTTGTGTGCAAAGACATAATAATAACATTTACCTGACTGCTGATCAGTGATCAGCTCAGCCCTGTAGACACTTTGACCCTTCACAGTGTTGGAAGTCCCAAAAACTGGCGTTCCTCCATCAGCTGCTGGCTGATGAGCAACAGGACATGTTGGCTGTCTGTGGGCTACAGGGGTGTTAGATCTTAGCAAAACTCAGGCAGTTGTTCCAGAAGGAGAGTTTTAATAGAACTCACAAACAGTCCAAGAACAGAAAGACGTAACATCGTGCTGACGTGAGCGGACGTGAGCAGATAAATGCAAGGCGACGAGGACAGAAATTCTCACTGAGGGAGAGACGAGGCGAGACACGCCCAGGCCCGACCGGGCACCTGACCGGGCACCTGACCGGGCACAGGTGAACACACAGAAAGACAGGTGAAAGCATGAGGGAGCGTCTCCAAGGAGGGAAAGGAGCTCCACGTCTGAGAGTTTCAGCTTCTTCTCGAGTCCTGTTTTGATCAAAAACAGTTTGCAGAAGCAGAATGAAAATTTATACACGTTCTGCACGGCAGCTCGAACCCTGCTCACGGTGACACGGCTTCCTCAGAAACCGGTGCATCAGGGCCTCGTTTTCCTTTGTGACATCTACGGCACGAAGCACTCGCATCAGAGTCAAATTAATTCAACAACCTGATTTACCCACCGGTTCAACCTCAGTTATTATCCCGTAAACGCAGGTTTAAAGAAAATGATGACGTGTAAATGTCTAATTCTCTTTACTATAGCTTTACTATAGCTTTACTATATCACTACTACATACAAATTTCAGATAATCAAAGCGGTGGAAATGTGGTAATAACAGCCTCTGTGTACCTCTTTGGTACGTAATTGTAATTTTCCTGTACAAACACTGAGTGTGTGAACATGGTCAGGATGCAGGTTGTTATCATCCCCACAGCCGGAACAGAGTTGCATCCACATGAGTATAAATAAGGCGATATCTCTTCCCTTTCAGTGTCAGTGCTCCAGACCGTTTGATCCCTTTGCAAAGGTTTCTCCCAGTAAATATCAGAAAATCTGTTTGGTTTCAGAGCTCAACTTATTTTTTCCACCACAGCAAAAAAAACAATTCAATTCAATTCAATTCAATTTTATTTATACAGCACCAATTCACAACAAGCAGTTGCCTCAAGGCGCGTTGTATTATAAGGTAAAGACCCAACAATACTGCAGAGAAAAACCCAACAGTCAAACGACCCCCTATGAGCAAGCACTTGGCGACGGTGGGAAGGAAAAACTCCCTTTTAACAGGAAGAAACCTCCAGCAGAACCAGGCTCAGGGAGGGGCAGTCATCTGCCGCGACCGGTTGGAATGGATGTGAATGGATGTGGAGTAGGCTGCCCTCTGTGGTGGGGGCGGAGGCGCTGATCTCGGGGATGGCGGCCTAATTCAGAGTTGGGTGGGTAGAGTTGGATGAATGTGCATTTGTCACTGTCTTCGTAGGTGTATATATGCGCACACATATATGGGTGGGGGTATGGGCACATAAGTATGTATGTATGTGTGGGTATAAGGGTGTGTGTGTGTGTGTGTGTGTGTGTGTGTGTGTGTGTGTGTGAGAGAGAGAGAGACAGAGAGAGAGATAGATAGAGAGAGAGAGAGAGAGAGAGAGAGAGAGAGAGAGAGA
>VUQJ01010075.1:17907-28396 GCA_015108635.1 Andinoacara biseriatus
CTTGGCTGTGTTTACAGATGAATGGTCTGAGATTTTAATATGTTTATTCTGGTATTAAATTTAATCACCACAAGTTCACATCAGAGCACACACATAGTATTCACTGTCAGACAAGTTGGTGCTTTTATTGACTTTTTTTTTTCTTTTCATAGATTGTGACTCGGATATAGTACTTTGATTTTTCAGACAGCTAAAATCTGCACAGCAAACCTCAAAAATAAATATTATTATTATAATAAGTGTTTCTTACCAGGAGTTTGGGATGGCTTTGGGATCATGTCGCCGCGTACCTGCTCTCCCACACCCTGCGCTGTCGCTGGTTTGACAGGCACCTCTGTCTGTGCCATGACTCCTGCTGTAAGATTAGAATGAGCTGCTTTTATTTGAAAAATAGAATACATTTTTCTTTATAAATGATTTGAATTTACATAGGTGAAAGTGCATGCTTAAATCACTCAGAAACCTCATAAAATCAACAAGTTCACATTTGCCTTATATCACAGCGTGCTTATTTATACCTTTCACCAGTGTTCCATAGTGAGCGCTGCTTTCTCTGGAGGGAGTGTTGCTGTTAAGCTATTATTAACTTGCTAGACACTGAATCTAAAAAGATTCAATCCATCTTTTCCTGGCAGAAATACTTGTTTTGCCCGTGGCAGCCAGTTTTGTGATTTAGGGTGATAATAAATGTTAAATGTGGAACAAAAATCTCTCCAAGGGTTTGTGTTATATCCAGCTACATAGAAGAAACATGAGGTATTATCACCATCGTCTTATACAGCCGTTATGAAAAACCTAATTGTAATAAAGTCACTGCTGAGGTAACTGCTTATATCATGGCTTGTAAGTGGTTTTTAACAGTGTGCTATCTTAACGTCGGTTATTGTTTTAATGCTTGAACTTGATGTGAGCAGTATATATTTCTTCATGTCCCTCGAAGCCTCTGCAGTGATGGAAGATTAGGTAATAGATCTTACTGCAGTAAATAACTGAAGCTCTCAGATCCATGGATCGTGTCACAAAGTCATTCACGCTGAAATACAATCTTTTTCACCTCGAGGCTTTAAAACAGATCCTGCACTTACACTCAGTTACTTTAGTTTAGGCACAAATGGAATATACAAAATAGTTTCCTGGACCATATTAATGCGAGAGGAGTGGGTTTCCATCAATCCTGTTAAACTGTTAAATGCCCTGATTAAATGTGCTGCTGAGAGATGCCAGGTAATGATGCCACTGAAAACATAAGGAGTCGTATGATTTTCAGGAAAGAGTCCTTGATCACTTTCAAAACGTGCAATAACAGGTTAAATTGTTGTGTGTGTGTGTGTTTATAAATTATGCAGCTACACCCCGCAGTCATGGCGTTAATGAGCCTCAGTTCTTTATTGTGTTTTAGTTAAGGTCAGATTTGCAGGAGTAGGATCCAAAAGTCAGTACGGGGGTGCGCAGCTTTCATTAAATTTTACCCAGATTTCCCTCTCCCTGTCTAACAAAAACAGCATTACCTCACTCTCAAAACATTCCCATAATGCCTTTCTTCTGCAGCTCGCATTACTTCTACGCTCTTACAAAGTCATTCCTCATTGTTCCTTATTAAGTTTGTGATTGATTTCAGGTTTCAGGTTGGCGGCTGTTCTTTGCTGCCCCCTCTTGAACCAAGTTTTCATCTTTTCAGTTTGCACATACTTTAAATGACTGTGACACACTGCAAAGATGAACATTCGCTCTCTGTGTGAATTAAAACTGACATTTTACAGCATAATAAAAATTATAGCTGGTGTTTTTAATGCTTGGTAATCTGCCTATTTAAAGTCTAGTATGGCCTTATATAGTGCTTTTTACTCTCATAATAACTCACTTTACACTACAAGGCACATTTGCCTTTTTCTTACATATTCACAGGGTATTTTACTCGATGCACTTAAGTGTAAATATTTTACATCCACACCTGTGGCCAGTTTAAAATCACCATTTAGCCTAATATGTCTGTGGGAGGAGCCAGAGTGCCTGTAAGAAACTGAAACAGGCACAAAGAGGAAACCTTCACAAAAAAAGTATTATTATTATTACCTTTAAGTATTGCATTTTATACATAGTCCCCCTTTTTAAAACGCTCAAAGCTAATTGGACAAACTATCATAATTTTATCATAAGGATTGTTTTTAATACATGGATGAAAATCCTTTGCAGTCACTGAGTGCTTGAATCATTGAAGCCATCACCAAATGTTGCACTTTTCTCCAAGGCCTTTGCAGCAGACACCTTCAGTTGCTGCTTTTTTGTGGGTCTCCTTGCCCTCAGTTTTTGGTAAACGAAAAACATGCTCTGTTGGGTTCGGGCGACTGACTTGGCTACTGAAGAATATCCTATATATTCTTTGCCTTGAGAATCTCTTGGATGGCTTTTTCAATATGCTTTGGGTCTTTATCAATTTATACTGTGACACGCTTTCTGATCGGTTTTGCAGCATTTGGCTGAATGTGAGCAGTGAAAATAGCCCAGTACACTTCAGAATCCATCCTGCTGCTTCTATCATCAGTCACATCATCAGTAATCATTAGCGGCCTGGTTCCGCTGGCAGCCACACGTACCCATGCAATAACACCGCCGCCACCATGTGTGACAGACGATCAAGAGCTGTTCCTTTCCTTCTCAATACTTTTCTGTTCCCATCATTGTGGTCCGCGTTAATCTTGGTTTCATCTGTCCCAAGATTTTTTTTCTGTAAATCAGATGTTGTATTATAACTCATCTTTCTTCTTGATTACACTCCATTATCTTCTCATGTCTCTGCCACAAGCTGAGGTCTTCACACATGAGGCACATCTATTCACACACCGGTGGCACTGTGACACATTTCCACCAACTTCCTTGGGTAAATCATTGTGACAGGCAGGTGCCACAAGTACAGAGTAAACATTGTGTGCGCTGTAGCTAACAGGTGGGACAGTAATCTCCGAGGAGGTCCTCTGGCACAATTAGTGTTAGCAACTGTCCACTGCAGCTGTCATACAAGATCTGTTTTGCACTTTGTCTTTGTTTTAATTGTTTAAGAGAACACATCAGGGTCGCTGACCTCTCGGCAGATTTGCAGTTTCTGTAGCTGCATCAAATCTGCAATAAAAGTTCTCTTGTTGGCATGCTCATGTTTCCTTGTGGAATATCAAGTTGCCAGTATATAAATGCCCTGTTTTATTGTGCTTTATGTTTCTAGTTTCCTTTCAGGACGGGCACCATCTTTCCCTGCTAAGTCAGTTTTTTTGGATCCTTTTCCATCCTGTGGCCTACAGCTGTCATCCCTCCAGTCCCTCCATGTCTGGGTGGTCTGTCTGTTTATTTTAATGGAAAGGATGAGGTTTAGAATGGGAGAGATGGTGAGGCATAATTTTTGGTTTTCTCATACAAATGTGACATAGAGGACTGGCTGTGGCTGAATTGTGTCGTTTCAGGTCTGAGGTCATCTTCTGTACTGGATGCCCAGTCAATGGTGTTGTAAAACAAAAAGTCTAAAGATGTACACGGTGGCTGATTGTTCTGTTTAGTTCTCAGTAACAGTCTGGGCTTTGAAGCAGACCCTGGTGGGATGCTGGGGAGATTTTGTGGTGAGTGACTGAAGCTGAATTTTCACCTCCTTTTGTAATCGCAGCAATAGCAGTCTTTTTAAAGCGGTGTTTAAATTTGATGGATAAAATTCAACTATATTAATGATGTAAGAGCGCCTCAAGCACATGTTTATGACTGGGCTGCTATATTTTTATAAAGCAAAGCATGCACGTTTAGCTTCAGGCCCATTAGCACAAGGCCTTTTGCATCACTGCCAACAATGCCAGTAAATTCTGTCCAGCGCTCTGACCAGCCATCACTCATTACACACAAACAAGCTTTCCTGACAGACCAGAAACCAGATGGAATGAAACCTCTACAATATAATTACCTCCTATGATCAACATTTACAAAAACATTTGGATCTGAGTTTTATTGCATTGTTTTGACTCTATACCTTCAAGTCCTGCTTTTTTTTATAGATTTTTTTTTTTACCCTCTGTTTCAATGATATCCGTTTAGTGTGCACGAAGGCAAGTCTGTTATTTAAAGTTACATTGTTGCCTTGACCTTTGTACTGTAATATATACAGTGGTGTTGCAGCTGTATTCCCTACATGAGGTCAGCAAATTTCCTAACAGCATGACCTCTCAACCTATCACCACCTCACCCCTCTTTACCTTTCACACATTGATTGTAAAAGAACTACAGTTAAGGGTGACTCTGTACTGGGTTTAATGAATGCTTCCGCTAAGGCACGTGGTGCATATGACATGTTCATAACCCTTAGCCTCACATCACCACTGATACAGACTTTTGTTCAGCCCTTCCCTTTGTGTAATGTTTAAAGAGGCCAAGATATCAGTCATCAGTCATCAGTCATGAGTCTGGCTATCACTGCACAAACAAGCCAAATCTAACTGTTGTAATAAACCCAGGCTCCATATGTTATTCAGTGTAGGCCCTGACTTCATTGCCCTCTTGAAGATTTTCCCACCAGATTGCTCTGAGTCAAGTCTGCAGTCTGGATATGCTAACACCCCCCCTCCCATCTCTTGGGACTTCAGATGAATGAATGCGGCAGGCTCTGGAAGGAGACAAGCCCTCGCTTCCACGCCCTGCTCCCTCCCAGCTCTCTCTCTTCACCCGCTCCCAGTCACGCACAGCTAATCCCAGGCATCCATCGAGATGAGACTTAGCTTCAGCCTTCACACCTCTCACAGTGCGTAGCGTAGCATTGCGTAAAGCAGTTACTTTCCCTCCCGATGTTCCAGAAAGCTTTGCAAAGATTGCTTCATGGTGTACTGTAAAAAGGGTGACCAGGTGTGCAACTTTATGCAGGACCCCAAAACTTTAGGGTCACAAAAAGATGTGCTGATTAACGGATGTATCAGTTACCAAGCAGAACAACAGAAATTACAGTTGTTGTAATAGAGAAAAGAAAATGTTTATTATGCTTATTTTACAAGGCAGCTGGGACATGTTTGATTTGGCAGATTTTTACTCTGGATACCAATCCTGATGCAATTCTCAAGGGAATTGCCTCCTCCCAGATCAACCCTGGGAGGTTTTCATCTAACTTAGCAAAACGCTGTGCACGCTGTGCACGGTTCACTGTACAAGCTCTACAGTATGTCTGCATATGTGAAGCATGAACCAGCTGTTGGATGCTTTTAGTGATATACCCTCACAAACGTTTGGCCTCTAGTCCCACCCTGGGTTCCACAGAGTCCTGAGCTACATGATCACGAAGGATGAAAATATAGCATTAGGTGCTTGTAGACTCTAGCCTGCTTCTGCTATGCTGAATGGGGCTCAGTGAGGTGACCACCATGTTAAAGTCCCAGTGACTGAAGACCCACCAGCTCCTTGCTGCCGCATGTAGCATATGATAGTTTCTATTTGGCATAGTGTTTAAATGGGGAAGTGTGTGTGTGTGTGTGTGTGTGTCAGTTCCTGAGAGTATGTCCAGGCTACGTAGCTTCTGTAAACACACTGATTCTTTTTCACTATCAGGGTCATACTATATATACTTCAAATACTCTCTTGTCAGCAGGACAGGAATGCCTGGCTCAGTGGTAAGTGAGGGGGACAAATCCATAATGAATCCATAATGAATGCCATAATATCCCGCATGCTGTTTGATCACCATTGTGTCAACAGCAAGCAACATATAAACATATAAATTAGCTGCAAAACCAAAATGTTTTATGGAGTAGTACTCAAGAAAGATTTGAAAGATTTTTCTGGAGCCGTGCAATATAGCAGCATAATCCCTACAATTATTTCACTTTTTTATGAATAATTTATGCACAAAACATGGAAAAAAGCTTATTTTACTGTCATCAAGCGGAATTTTCCTTCACCCAAGTTTACCTCAATTTCAGGCAGAATTACACAATCACAAAAACGTTGTTGTTTTCTTAATAACGAGTTTTTTCATGAGTTTGTATCAGAATTTGTTAAGCGCGTGCTGTGGAATGTGGCATTGGAGTCCCATAGAGTTAAACATGCTCTGCAACTCTACCCTCTTTGAAACAACAGACTGTTGACCCCTACTACTTTAAACCTCCCCACCCTGTCTGCACCCCCTACCCTGTCATTTCTGTCATGGCAATTAATAGCAAAAGCCAGGCCATTCTTCTCTCATGGCAGCAAACCAACAGGATCTTATGGTTTCAATCAAGCCAATGAAGCTGAATCTACTTCACCCAATAGCGCCCAGCTGCAGTATTCACAGTCCCTAACCCCGAGGGCGGTCCAGCTTCTTATCAAGAGTGTGATGCCTGTTTCTAGAGACCACAATCAGGAAACATGACATCTGTTTTCAATTGCGAGCAATATATTACTCCCCAAGCCCTCTCAGACTCACACACCCACAGCCACTCGCTCGCTAAAGTCACACTGCCTTGTGCGTTTATGAAATGAGCCTGTCTGGTTTGAGTGTGTGCAGGTAGATCCTGTTGCAGTGTGTTTCAGAACTGCGCGTCAGTTGCTCAGAAGCTTTCTGTGGTCTTTGTTCAGAAATGTTTTAGATTATATCTGCTGAAAATCAACTGGAATAATTACTTGCACACATTTTTGGATGGCTCTGAGTAACAGTCATAAAAGTGCATCAAAGAAGTTAAACTAAAATCCACTTAGCTGGCTTTTAGAGATTTATTCTCTGCTTCTGAAATACTGACTTTATGTCTTGCAATCTGACACCTGGGCACTGCAGGGGGGAAAAAATCCTACCACCAGGGCCAGATGGGTGAAGGTCCTTCTCAACACTTCTTTGTAAACTCTCAATGTTGCAACAAAAAGCCAACTGGAGACTAATAAACACAGTCAAATGATGCAATGTAGATTTACTACATTTGATTAGAGTAAAGTAGACTGAGCTGGTCCATGAATCAGCTGAGGTATTGACAGTTTAATTAATCAATGTTCAGATCACGACCTTCCAAAACCGGTGTGTTCCAGCTTGATTGCAAAGAACATGCTTTCCCAGCCATGGCATGGCCACTTATCCCGTACACATTCTCAGTTGTGGTGGTCACACTGGTCCATAATTCTTATCTAATTCACTTTACCTTAGTCATCAGAATACCCTTGCTTGATTAGATATCAGTATTCCATTTGTACCACAACGTATAATGAATATCTGGACACATGCCTGAGTAATTCATCTATGCAGTATTTATGTTGCCACAAACTCTATGATGTAACATACGCTGTAGCCTGAGGAGTGTAATTACATGTCCCAGAAGCCTATCGCAGACCTATTAGCTGTAATAGGTCCCCTTGGTAGCATACACACTGCAAACACAACATATTGATTAGTGCAACATAACATCTCCATTAAGCAGAATGTAATGGGCTGCAATTGTAACCAACTTCCTCACAATGCTAATACAATAGCTATTCTTGTCCCAGTGAAGACATCAGCTGTTCACATTTTCCCCGCTCTGCTGGTCAGTAAAAAGACTCGATTGGTTTAGAAGTCTTCCCTGCATTTCAGGAAAAAAATAACAGTTACAATGTTAGCAATATTTAGTGGGGGGGGGGGCTGGAGCTTATAACACCTGTTATAGGGCAAGATGCGGGTACACCTTGGAGAGGTGGCCAGCCTGTCATACAGCTAACACGGAGAAATTAACAATCACTTACGCTCACATTCACGCACAGCCAGTTCAGAATCACCAGTTAGCCTGACATGCTTGTGTGTGGAATTTGGAAAGAAGCCGGAGTACCCAGAGAAAACCCACGCTCAGTTTCACTCATAATGGCAGAACACCAGACATACGGGCACGGGGAAAGCATGCAAACGCTACAAAGAAAGGCACCAGCCTGGATTCCAACCCAGGACCTTCTAGCTGTGAGCAAAATGGAGTATATAGTTGAAATAAATCCTTTTATTTTATTTTATTTTTCTTTTAAGCTGGTAATTTTCCACAGTTCTTTTCTTCTCTTTTATTCGCTTTTTTGTAGATCAGAGCAAATGCTTCACCTTCTGGTCATTTTTATAAAGCAGCTTTTTCAGCTTTACCATGTGAATGTATATTCAGTGTTATTGCACACGCGGTAAAACCAAAAAGTACAGTGGCTAAAAAAACTTCAAAGCCAATATGGGTGAGAGGAGGGTGGAAAACAGTCTTCTCTTATTAGTAATGGATACATAAAAAAAACACACTTCCAAGAGAATGGTGATGCTATATATACTTAAGTGTTTGTGTGTGTGTGTGTCTATGTATATCTGGATGTCTGCTCGCCACTGCTGGCTCACTTGACACTGGGGTGTGACTTGGGATATTCTGTGCTGTGTTTCTCAAAGTGAAATAAACACTCTGTTGTTGACATTCTTTCCTGTCATTCTTCTGGTGCATCTGTTACTTTAGCGGTACTACAAAAACAGTTATTTACATAATTACAAATTCTCCTGGCATGGCAGCGAGGCCAGCCAGGGTGCACTGCTTAGCTAAAGACTCTCTTCAAACCACTACACAGTGCAGTCACCTTAAATATACACAGATATTTAAACTGAACACACATAACCGGCAATAATAAGTTAATTTAAGTATCTTTCATACACTGTGCACTGCTTCATCTTACCACTCTCTTTCCAAAAAAGGGTTTTCACACTATGTTTCTGATCATAGCCCATTTAGCTGCTGGTTATCAGGGTAACATGCATGTTCACCAACATCTGTATGTCTACTCTCACTCGCCCTGCTCGCATCTCCTTGATTGGCAACTCACCAAAAGGGATTTTTGCCTAAGTTGTGAAACTTCATTCTGTGGTCGTAATATAGTTGAGCTTAAGTGGTCTGTTTTCAATTTGTATTTTATCTGCTATCTTCTTCATTGCTATTCATCTTTATTTGACATGCACATTTGGCCCAGATGTTTTGCGCTGCTTTGAGTTAGCAATGCTCATCAAGAGACTACCTTTCTTCTTCAGCTGAAGAATAAGAGTTTGTCTGCCTCTGGATCCGAATCTATGGCCTACAGTAGGTTGAAACTATATGAGTGCAGTTTTATTTCACAAAGCAGATGCAGCTGCCTGTCACTGCCGATGACCTCAATCCCGTAAGCTATACATGCCATAAACAAGACATGAGGTTTGAATTAGGGACTCCAGTGTGTGATTCATTTGATGCCACAACAGAGGGCACTCCAGATGATAGTAAAGCATGAGCAAAATAGCCTTGAACTAGAGCTGTGTTTTTATGTTGTTTTGAACTTAACTACTGAATCTTAGTATGTAATTTTTTTTTTTCTGCGTATGACCTTTCTTTTATGTTTTCTCTGCCACCCCATGCTGTTTAGTGGTATAAAATGAGAGATGAGGAGTCAGCTGAATCTGGAACATGTGCCATATTCCTGAGTAACAGGGAAAAAGTTCTTTTTAATTAAGGGATTAAAGTTTAAAATGTAAATTTTTGTAAAGTGACATCATCAGACACACGCATTAATTCCCCGTACAGCACTTAACCCAGGCTGGTTAGGAAGGAGCATCTGAAGTATGGAAGTTTTAACAAAATTAGGTTGTTCCATTGCAGAAAAACAATCTAATATGTCTTAATAGATAAAGCCACCAACATGCCCTTTTTACATAGTTTAACTCCTCCTATATCCCCGATGCCTCCTAAATCTGTATCGCCATCAGCACAGCCACATTAGAAATGC
This sequence comes from Andinoacara biseriatus, assembly GCA_015108635.1. NCBI lineage: Eukaryota > Metazoa > Chordata > Actinopteri > Cichliformes > Cichlidae > Andinoacara > Andinoacara biseriatus. The sequence goes on from VUQJ01010075.1 coordinate 27,625, forward strand.
ACGTTAACATCCCAGCCCCACACCCTTCTTTCATGCACGCTTCAACTGGCCTCACATTACAACCAGCTAAATATGAATGCACGTTTCTCAAAGTGCTTGAAGATCGTGGGAATCAGGCCAGTAGAATAGCAAACATAACACCAGAGGAATGCCCATAAATAGTTCTGTTGAACAGAAGAGTGAAATACAAAAAAAATAAAAAAAATAAGATGATGCTAAAACCTCTGTTTGGCTGGATACTCAAAAGTTCACAGGGCAGATCTTAACTTGAAATAAATACTTAAGATTTCCTTGTGCCTCCACATAATTAAAAAAAAAAATCCCCCTCTCTAAAATGATCCCTTTGTTTGCCAAAGTGTACTCCAAAGTAATATTTTTCTGCCTTTATGTTGGGGAAAACACATCTTTATGAACCCCTTTCAAAACATATAAAATGTTGTTATATAGATCTCTTTTCCGTATGGAGACAGTTCGGATTCCTGAGAATGAAAGGGTTGTAGGGTTAAAACCTGGATTCAACTCAAATACCATTCAAGCAAACACTGCTCCACCCCAACCCCACCCTCGCCGTCCCGTCTATCCCAGCAGATGGGCATGCGATCTGAGAATTTTGCCTTCTTTGCATTTAGTATTTTACTCACCATTTAAAAATGAGGCGATGAGGAGCAAAGCAAAAGTCGTTATTTTGCAGGGCCTGCGTGCTCTTTGTGTAGAGGATGCTGCCATTTTTGTCCTGAGCGGACACACGTCCAACGGGTGTGAGTAAAAAAAA
>VUQJ01010077.1:24409-34783 GCA_015108635.1 Andinoacara biseriatus
CCATTTTTCCATTCTGGTTCCACCTGGGTTCCCCTGTTTGTGTCTTCCTGTTTGTCTAAGTGAGCTGTTCACTGCCCCTTTTCCAGTTACTTCCTGTTTTATTTTGAAGAGTAGGCCCTTTTGTGTTTTTTTCTCTCTCTTGTTATTGTCTTCATTGAGAACAATGCTGTATTATCCCCTGTGCTTGGAGGGTGTATTGAGTCCTCACCTTCCCCCTCAGTCATTGTCAGATCACCATCTTTTCTCCTGCCTGTCTGGAGTCCTTTATTGTGTTTACTCCTGGCTCCCCATTTATTGTGTTTGCTTGGGTTGTCTCTTTGCATTTGCTTTAGTTTGCTGGGTTTCCTGCCAAAGACAGCTTTCTGTTTTACTGTAATGTCAGAAAAAAAATTGTATTATCTGCATTCAATCCTAAGGGATTGAATGATCTACGTGCACTGATATGATTGCTTTTTTTTAAATCCATGAATTACAAAAAAGCTAAACAATTTTAGTGGTCGAATGTAAGAGAAGTTCAATGTTCCGGCTCAAATTTGGGTATAAAAACATGACTTCAGTCATTTTTAACATGTTTTTGACAGATTTCTAAAATATTTGTGTTTTCTTGTTTTTATGACAGGTGGTCCAATTCATGTGTAAAACATCTAATCTAAACCAAACAATCCTGAACAATCCCTTCGTTACACTGCAATAGGCCTAGGCTGCAGGGGGGTTCCCATGATGCACTTCTTTTTTCGTTCACCTCTTTTCACTCTGTTTTTAGACCGATCTGCATTTATTCATCAGTTATTAATCTCTGGCTCTCTTCCATAGTGTGTCTTTTGTCCTGTCTCCCTCCCCTTACCCCCAACTGGTCGTAGCATTTAACATCATCTAGAGGCAGATCAGTCAATGGATTGATTACCATAGAATTTATTTTGCTACAGGATGAAACCTATTTACTAGACCCCCTGATATTTGCCTCACCATGAAGTCAACACTATTAGGAGTTCAATAACTATTGAATAGTTTTCCAGTAGTTTCCTCCCGCTTATCCAATTCAGGGTCATGGGAGGGCTGGAATGTATCCCAGCTGCTACAAGGCGGGACAGACCGGGGTGTACTGACCAGAGTACAGCCTGGTCAGGGCACCAGTCTGTTGCAGGGCTAACACAGAGACAGATAACCAATCACACTCACACCTATGGCCAATTTCAAAGCACCAATTAACCTAACTAACTGTGGAGGAAACCAGAGAAAACCCACACATGCACGAGGAGAACATGCACTCCACACAGAAAAGCCAAGTTCAGATGATGGATTCAAACCCAGGAAGTTCTTTCTGTGATGTAACAGTGCAAACCACTGCACCACCATGCACTATCTACTAATAATGTGGCAGGACTTGTTTCTCAAATGAGGGTGAAAAGAGGAATTTCAGATCAAATTGTGCAAAAGATTCCAAACCATAAAGTTTCTGAAATATTGTTTTGATTCATGTGTGCTGCTGTCATACCAGCCTGCAGCCAAATACGTTCCAGGATGGTCCAAATGTAAGTGGGTCCCTGGCGACGCGTGGAGCTGAGGTCCGACACCTCAGACAGAGCCGCTTCAAGACGGGAGAGTGCAATCGATGAAGGGCTCTGTGAACCTGAAGCAAACAGGTAAAAATGGCAGCTGTTAGAGCTGCAAATGATTTCTCAACTTGGATATTAAAACAGCTAAACTCTGGTTGAAATGGTGATCACAACGTAACACAATGAATCTGCATATGTTAGAAAATACTGGATGATGAGCACACAGAAACAGTATTTTCTTCTGTTAAAAAAAACACATTAAAATATTTGAAAAACAGTTACTGGGATTGTCTCAAAAAACAAACAAAGAAAAAAACATCTAAAAATTTCCTGAGGCTAAAAGCAACCCCTTTACACCTGCAAACGCAGGTGTAAAGGTGAGTTTTATCATTGCTATTTAAACAGCGTGTCTGCCTTCCAGAACTGGGTTGCAGACGGGCAAACAGGGTTTTAATCCAGAATAGGTCAAAAGCTGGGGGATTTAGACTGACCAACAAATTCACCTTTCTCACTGCTATTTACCCAAAGTCAAAGACGGAGCAGGATGTGTTTAATTTAAACTAATCAATTCAGTATGCTGCAATCCAAATATACACAGTGGCGTGTCCTCTTTAAAAGATTTAAGGCAGCAATGAAACAGACCAGTGGAGGTGTCCTGGAAGTCAGGCAGGGTGAGGTGGATGGAAGGTTTCCTGCCGCTAGGGCTGACCTCTGTCCTGTCGGCCATCGGTATACTGCTGCTGTCATCTGTCTCACTGTAACACACCAGAGAGGACATTCATATGTTTGTTTGTTTGATCTCCATGAGATTCCACCTGTGATTGAACTTAAACAGTAAGTCCATCTTTTAAAAAAAATCAGGTCAATTTTTCATTCCTGTAATACACACAGTGGTGGACAAAGTACTCAACTCTAGTACTTAAGTAAAAGTATTGATGCTCGTGGTCAAATCTTACTCAACTACAAGTAAAAGTTGCTCAGGCAAAAGTTTACTCAAGTTGAAGTATTAAAGTACTTACTTTTGAAAATACTTAAGTATTCAAAAGTACATGCATTTAAAAATAATCAAGTATTCAAAAATACAAGTTATATTTTCTAATATCAGTAAATCACTCTATTGTTTTGAGTGCTTTTACAGAACCTTGTAACTTGCTGAAACCAGCTGATGATGTACTGACATGTAGAACCGCTCTGCAAAAAAAAGTCTGCACCACCTGTAAAAACTTCAGCATAAAAATGCAAGAAAAAAATAGGACAACTATTTTGGTCATTACTACATTGATTATTGGTTCTGAATGTTGTTTGATTAATTTCAGACTAATTGTCCAGCCCTATACTGTAGAGTCCAAACTCAGTCAGTATCCTCACCCCTGTGCAGATGTGTGGCTGGATGAAGATCTTCACAAACACTCTTGTAGTCTCAGCAGAAACAACCTTGCAGCCAAATCCAGTTTTCCCCTGAGACTCCAGGAGTGTTTTGTGATTTAAGATATTCACCTATCCATAAATCAGCAAAGGGTGGTTAGATATTACGTTTTTACAATACAGTATGGTGATCTATATTTCTAGGTTTATTTCTATATGTACACATTTCTTTCATGAATTTTCATTCCTAATTACTAAATATAGAACATTAGAAATGGGCAGGCGTGTGGCGGCCATCGGGCGGTTCGGGAGGTTTCCTGAACGGCCGGTCGTTTCCAGGTGATCAGAATTTTTGTTTTATTCAATTTTAATTTTTACCCAATTTAGCACAGCAGCGCTTGCGGTGCAGCTCTCGTGGCCTCTAAGACCAAACTCCCGGGCTGAACTTCAGCCTCAGCCCTGCTTTGCTCAGAGTGTTTATGGATCTGTCAGGTTTCCGATATGTATCCCCGACCAATAGTGAACTCATTCCTACGGCCTTGCATTTATGGTAACATTTATCAATGCACTGGTAACAATCGTCTTCTTCTTGAGGGTTTAATGACAGTGGACAAACCAACTTAGAGCTGCATTGTCGCAGGTGTGAGCGGAGACTGTGATTGGTTTACCTTCTTGTGAGGAGCATAGCGTGTGGCCAATTGCATTTCAGTAAAGCAACAGAGGACTACAAAGCTCTGCTGAGCAAAAAGGAACGAGTAACGAAGAGCTTCCTAGAAATGTAGTGGAGTCAAAAGTACAATATTTGTCTTTGAAATGTAGTGGAGTGAAAGTCGTAAGTACACCAAAAAATACTCAAGTAAAGTAAAAACACTCAAAAAATGTACTTAAGTACAGTACTCAAGTAAATTTACTGTCCATCACTGAATACACATTTGTGTATTACACACATTTATGTATTACAGGCCCCTCAGTAATAATGAAAAGAAAAAGCAAAGGTGGGGGATGGTCAGGCCCTCCACCTGCTTTGTTCCCTCTGTGGAAAAAAAAGCAAATTATTCATGCTAAAACGTTCACTAATGGCGGACAATGTTTTGATCTCCAGAAGCTCTAAAATATCATCACTTACCATTGTGACAAATCACAATATGATAAAACTATAAAACTAGTATTTGAAATCAGAGACAAGTAAATCAGAGAATTTTTTTATATCGTCTAACCTCTGTGAATAGGTAGGCAAGCATAGTTACAGTGCTGTGAAAAAATATTTGCTCATCCTGATTTCTTTTTCTTTTTGCATATTTTTCACAATCTTTTGGATCATCAAAAAACCAAAAAAAAAATAAACAAAAATATCCAAAGTAAATGCAACATGCATGCTATCCAAGTCTACCTGGCTCTGTGTGAAAAGGTCATTGCCTCCTAAACCTAATAACCAGTTGTGCCATCCTTGGCTGCAAGAACTGCAGTCTAACATTTGTGATGACTGGCAATGAGGACTTTGACTAGGCTGCTCCAAAACCTTTTCTTTTTTTGAGTAATTTAGGGTTTGACTTGTGGTGTGTTTTGCACCATTGTCCAGTTGCATAATCTAAATGCACTTGAGTGTATCACAACACTCAAGTGTCAGGAATTTCTCGTAGAAATCAGAATTCATGGTTTCATCAATTACAATAAGCTGTCTACGTTCTGAAGCAGCAAAGCAGCTCCAGACCATCACACTACCACCATGTTTGACTGTTACTTTGATGTTCTTTTAATGAAATGCTGTGTTAGTTTTACACCAGTTACAGATCAATTCAGTTTTATTTATATAGCACCAAATCACAACAACCAGTCGTCTCTAGGCACTTTATATTTTAAGATAAAGACCCCATAATTACAGAGAAAACAATCAGATGACCCCGTATGAGCAAGCACTTGGTGACAGTGGGAAGGAAAAGCTCCCTTTTAACAGGAAGAAACCGCTGGCGGAATCAGACTCAGGGAGGGGCAGCCATCTGCTGTGACCAGTTGGGTATGAAGGGAGGGACAGGACAAAAGACTGTGGAAGACAGCCAGAGATTAATAATTAATTATTAATTGCAGAATCCGATATAAACAGAGTGAAAAGAGGTGAATGAAAAAGAAATACTCAGTACATCATGGGAACCCTTCCAAGCAGCCTTGGCCTATAGCAGCAAAACTAATGGATGTTTCAGAGTCACCAGATCCAGCCCTAACTATAAGCTTGATCAAAAAGGTAAGTTTAAGTCTAATCTTAAGAATACAGAGGGTGTCTGTCCCCCCAAAACAAAATGAGAACTGGTTCCACAGGAGAGGGGCCTGAAAACTGAAAGCTCTGCCTCCCATTCTACTCTAGGAACCAGAAGTACAGTAAGCCAGCAGTCTGAGAGTGAAATGCACTATTTGGGTAATACGGTACTATGAGGTCTTTAAGATAAGGTGGGGCCCAGTTTGTGGGAGAAATATGTTCTTTCTAGTCCCTGTCAGTACTCTAGCTGCAGCATTTTGAATCAGCTGAAGGCTTTTTAGGGAGCTTTTAGGACAGCCTGATAGTAATGAATTACAATAGTTTCGAAGAAGTAATAAATGCATGAATTAGCTTTTCGGCTTCACTCTGGGAAAGGATGTTTCTAATTTTAGAAATTTGAACAAATGCAAGAGAACAGTCCAACATATTTGTTCAATATGCTAAGGTAATGCAATCCAGAGAGAGTATCTGGTTAGACCCCATTTTTCTAAAATTTTTAGGATGGAGAATAATAACTTCAGTTTCATCTGAATTTAGAAGCAGGAAATTAAAGGTCATCCAGGCTTTTATGTCTTGAATACATTCCTGCAATTTAACTAATTGATGTGCATCATCTGACTTCATGGATAGATAAAGCTGGGTATCATCGGCAAAGCAATGAAAATCTGTGCAATGCTTTCTAATAATACTGCCTAAGGTAAGCATGCAAACTGTAAATAGAAATGGTCCAAACACGGAACCCTGTGGAACACCATAATTAACCTTAGTGTGTGATGAAGACTCCCTGAACCAGAGTGGGCACGCCACCCGTTTCCTGCTCAAGACCATGGCCTCAGACGTACTCAGACTGCTAATACTCATACTACTTCACACTTAGCTGTGAACCGCTCTAGTACAACCTGGAGGCCACCACCTACTGCAGCCAACAGGACCACATCATCTGCAAAAAAGCAGAGATGAGATTCTGAGGCCAGCAAGGTGGAAGCTTTCCACCACTTGGCTACTCCTAGAAATTTTTTCCATAAAAATTATGATTAGAATTGAGGCAAGTGACAAAAGGCAACCCTGGCAGAGTCTAACACCCACTGGAAATGAGTCAGACTTATTGCCGGCCATGTGGACTCTCACTGCAGTTCTGCAGTTCTGCAGGGACTGAATGGCCTGCAACAACAGGCCAGACACCCCATACTCCCGCAGCACCCTCCACAGGATACCCCGAGGGATGCGGTCGATTGCCTTCGCCAGGTCCACAAAGCACATGTAGGCTGGATGGACAAACTCCCACACTCTCAAATATCCTTCAGAGTATAAAGAGCTGGCCCAATGTTGCGCGACCAGGACAAAAAACACATTGTTCTTGAATCCATGGTTTGACTAATGGAAGGATTCTCCTTTCCAGCACACTGGAAGCCAGTGGCACTGCCTCAGATCTTATTATTAAATTAAAAAAAAGCACTTGATGTGACATTCCTCTATGGTAGGCATGTCAGTGGGATTAAGGAGGTCCTTGATGTATTTCTTCCACTATCCTACTATATCCTCAGTTGAATTCAGCAGCGCCCCACCCGCACTATACACCATGTGAGCAGAGCACCAGTCTTCCCTCATGAGTCATCTGATGGTTTGTCAAAACTTCTTCACGGCAGTACAAAGCCTTTTTCCATGGCCTCACCAAACTGCTCCCAGACCCAAATTTTTTGCTTCCCTGCACCTTTAGGCCAGGGAATGGGACCTGACTGCTGATTGCGTTTATGTGCTGGATGACATTTCAGACTCCCCAGCCTTCTTGGAGTTGCTTAGTGGGGTGCTTGAGGGTGCGCCATCCAGCGACTCTGTTGTACTACTGGGATACTTCAACACTCACATGGGCAATGATAGTGAGACCGGGAGGATTGGGAGGAACATGCTGCCTGATCTCAACCCGAGTTGTGTTTTGTTGGACTTCGGTGCAAACCACAGTTTGTCCATAAAGAACACCATGTTCAAACATTAAGGTGTCCATAAGTGCATGCGACACCAGAAAACCCTAGGTCACAGGTCAATGATCGATTTTGCAATCGTATAATCAGATCTGCAGCCGTATGTTCTGGACCCTTGGGTGAAGAGAGGAGCTGAGCTGTCAACTGATCACCACCTGGGGGTGAGTTAGATCAGGTGGCGAGGGAGGATGCTGGACAGACCTGGTGCACCTAAATGTATAGTGAGGGTGCGCTGGGAACGCCTGGCAAAGGCCCCAGTCTGCTAGATCTTCAACTCCCACTTCCGGCAGACCTTTGACCGCATTCCGAGGGAGGCTGAGGACATTGAGTCCGAATGGACCACGTGCCACATCTCCATTGTTTTTTGATGATCTGCAACATGTAAGTGTGACATATACGCAAAAACATTATGAAATCAAGAAGGGGGCAAATACTTGCATAGTACTGTAATTATCTAGTTTAACAAGCAGAAAGCTTTAAAGGTAAAAAACTAAGATAACCCTGAAGTGCAAAAAATCTGTAGTTCCTTGAGAGGCCACTTGAATCTGGCACTAAAAGTGAGTTTGGTTGTTCCACTTGCCTCTGGATTTGGGTCCTTAACCTGCAAACCATGACTTGTGGGCTGGTAACTTTTATAACTCACTCTTTCAAACATGAAGGCTTAAAGTTATTGGGGTGGACAGAGACATTATTAGTGCGAGATATGAATAGAAACCTAGCAAAGACAAAAAAGCCATTGAGCAGATGAACAGGGAAACATGCTAATCATGTTGTAAATGCATGTAGAGGTTCACAACAGTCATTAGACTGTAGTGTGGTGTCTAACATATCTGTTTGTTATCATAGCAGAAACTGCACTTCCTGAATTTCCAGTAAGCCATTTATTCAAGTCCTCTGAGGGCATAAGCCAGAGACATTTATCAAATCGGCACTCTTGACTGAGCCATTAGTGAAGCCTCAGCTTTGTGGAGACATAGTAAAAGCATAACTTGCAGGAGAAAAACACATTTTAAACCTTAAACTCCCAAAATATTTGAAGCAGTTTTTGTCAGTCTGAACTGGTGTAGTTTTTAAATTCTGATAATTATTAAAGTCAAGTCAAGTTTATTTCTATAGTACATTTAAAAACAACAGCTGTTGACCAAATGAATATTAAAATGACCTTGATAGTCCTCCCTATTCATTTAAACAGAGATTTCAAAATAACTGCCCAAATAACTACTGGCGTTACCAACATGCTTCTACAAGAAGTTTATTGTGGAAGCTCTGACTGAGAACAGCTGTAGCTGGCAGTTGTCTGCGGCAATTCATCAGCTAATTTGAGCCACTGAAGCTGACCTCTCCACTGTATTGGTTGTGATGGAGCATTTTAGGGAAATCATCTGACAAATATTATCAACTGTTGCAAGGTACAGCCATTCTACAAAGTTTTCCTTCTGTTTGTTTTTCTGGTGAGTGAACTTGTGTTTAACCTTCAGTAGTTATTAGGTATAACTTTGTGTAATGTATCAATACTAAACAGACTAGCTAGCATTAACTGATACAGTAACTTAGCAAGCCAAATATGGTCACTTCTGGTTCCAGAAAACAAACATGGTGAGAACCAAAATCCCAATGATTAAGCTTCAAAATGGGGCTGTGCAAACCAGTGGGTAACTTCATGGTGGCTTCATCTATCTAGCACTATGGGAATTTGTAATTAAAGCCAACGCACCTTCTTTATATCATCCTAGCTCAGGAACTGTATAAAAATATTTCTTTTAAAAAGAAAAGAAAATTTTTTGCCTGCATTCTAACTGTTCTACCAGGCCTCATTTATAAATGCAATACAATTTTGCTATTTCATATCGAGAATCCCTTTAGTGTTCTGTTATTATGAAGGATAATAAAGAGCTTTGCTGTATGTCAGTTCTGCTATTCAAAACATGAAAAAGGTCAACATCTCAAAACCACTCAGATCACAGGTAGAAGAACATATCAGAAAAAATATTAATGCATGAACACACCACACACACACACACACACACACACTTAATAACACTGCAGCAGAGGAAGCCGCCCCCTCCCAGCCTCATCATGCACAGCAGTACAGAAAACCTTTGAGCTGAAAGGTAATGCACATTCCACAGTGCATGATAAGCAAAGTAGCTCCAATGCATATCTCTCTTGTGCATGTTCACCTGGAGCGGCTGACGTCATAGCGGCTTTTCCAGTGTTGCAACATCTCCTCACAGGTCTGCAGGGCTACAGCCGGGCCGAGCAGCACCTGTTCAAGCTTCACCTTTGTGAACAGCAAACTGGAACAAGAAACAGAAACAACTTTTTTTTTTTTTGTTTAAATTCAAGCATTTGTTTAAAAGCTTTATCACCAGACCCATGTGCTTATATAACATTAACTCATACGAACATTAAATTGTAAACTGAGTACATTAAATTGAATGCCTTGAACCTCGTCAAACCAGTTCTTATTGTTATTGATTGCATTAACCATGAACATATAACAAATGCTCAAGTGCGGGAACACAAAAGAGTAGTAAGGGCCACCAGATACCATCCCATGCAACAGACTTTAACCTTATTTGGTCGCAAGAGTTAGAAAACACATCAAAAGACATAAATTTGCATGCAAGCACACAGTCATGTCCTTGTGTGTTTGTGCTACTGCAGTAGCTGGATAAAGTGCTTAGAGCCCATAAACATCTTACATATTGAATAATGCACATATGGATCAATAGAAACAGAGAGAGTAAAGATAGTCATCAACAACAAGAGTTGTGTGTGCGCGTGTGCTGAGAGGCTTATGAGCAGAGGCTGTAGTGTTTCTCCTCGGCTCTTTTAGTTGAAGACAACTGGTTAAGTGATGTGGGAGTCTCTGATGTGTGTGTGTGTGTGTGTGTGTGTGTGTGTGTGTGTGTGTGTGTGCATGCGTGTGTGTGTGTGTAGTAATTGCCAGAAGGGGCTCTCAGAGGATGTGGTCTGTCATGGGCATCATTCATCCATGAGTGTGAGGACAGAGAGCGAGAGAAAGAGGCAGAGAGACTATGGCGTTTGCCACATCTGACGCCTAGCTGTCCATTGCCTCTCTGCTGTTGAAGGCTCCTCCAATTATTCTGTGCTCTCCTGTCAGAGGGTGAGGGGGCTTTGGGGTGGAGGGGGGTGGTGGTGGATGAAGTGATGGAGGGAAGGTGAGGATCAATGGCTGAGTGAGAGGAGCTTGTGTCAG
>VUQJ01010086.1:50493-61493 GCA_015108635.1 Andinoacara biseriatus
TCAGCAAGACTCTAAAAGGAACGTTTGTAGTGCTCTTCCCACAACCGGATCATGTCCAGTGCGTGCACACACACACACACACACACACACACACACACACACACACACACACACACACACACACAAGCAGAAAAAAAACAAAAAAACAGAACCATTTAAGACGAGTAAAAGATTTATTTCACATTTTGTTAAATATCACCAGCTTCATATGAGGAATCAAAGACATCGAAGAACAGGTCACAAGAATAGTTAAGAAGGCTCAAATGCACAGAAGGGCAGGGGTGAGGTGGGGGTGGGGGTGGGGGGGGTCAGATAATGACTAATGCTGCATTATGTCTCCTGATGGTTTGTTGGGACTGCTGCAGTTTTTTAAAGCATGGACGGAATATGCTGGCTCTGTTTGTTCACTGACATCAGCCCGCCATAAACACGAATACATGGGTTCAAAAGTGACATCATTGTTCAATCCTTACTTCTAGAGTTGGCCTGCAGGGGCGCAAAACCTGGGATGCTGGGACAGGAGAGGGGCACCACAACAAGGGAAGAAGCACTGCAATCACAACACAAAGCACGCACAGACTTGGAGTCACTGGAAATAAGCAGACTGATCACCTCAACAGTCTTGAGCTCTGATGCTGTGTTTGTACACCCGGATTTACCTGAGTCAAGTTTAGAGTGAGGACATAACTCAGGTAAGGGGAAATGTAAAAATGAAAGTGTCTGGACACACTTAGAAAGACAAAGTGCTGTCCCCTGTATGTCAATGAGTACAGATGCCTTGGTCCATCTGACCTCTCACCTCCAGTGCAGGTGGGAGGGAAGGAGAGAGGAAAGGAGGGAAGGGGATCGAGGGCAGAGAGTGTCAGAGTCACAGGCACTTGAGAGAAATGACAAAAAACATTACGACTCCCAGTAAGGCACAACAGAAAAACTACACTCACAAACATCTTTGGGACAAGAACAGCGTGATTCTCACAGCGGGCATAAAGAACAGATGCACGAGGAGAAGGTGGGTTTTCACATCTACACCCAAAAATCGCACAAATGACTTTACTCGGACAAATGACAAAAGAAATGCAGCTCCCTCACGGAGCAAACACACCACGGCGGCCAGCAGTTAGCGTCCGCCTCAACGAAGTCGGCTGTGATTTTTCAGCGTGAAGGAGGAATGTTGTTCCTTTAAATCTGCTTCTCTAAATAAATGAAAATGTTTCTCACAAGGATACATGACAGCCGGTGTGATCCTGTTAATCTGAAGTGTGACTGAGAAAAGGTAAAAATATACATGTGAAAAATCTGATTCAAACAACCAGGCGTGTGTTATCTAGTCGGAAGAAAATACATTCAAATACTTCCATCACACTGACCGAAAGATTACCACACAGAGCAGCTTGACACCACGTTACCCCCCAAAAACAGGTTTTCATTTAAAGAATAAGGCCGACACTTCTCATTCTTAGGGTCCATTTTTCTTTTTTCTTTGTCAACAAATCCTATGAAAACTACCAGTGAATCGTCTGTCTCAACACTTCCTGGCTTCAAGTCGCTGCTGGAGAAATAAGTACACAAAAAATGTGATTTGATGGGGGGCAGCAGACACAAACTGAGGGAGTAGCTTAGAGAAAATAGAGTGAAGTCACCTGTTTTGCGCAAACTGAGGAAAATTTATGTAAAAACAACTTGTTGCAACTTGAGCAAAGAAACTGAGCTGAACGTGAAGACGCGCGACTTCAGGCGGTGAGGGGGAAACTCGGGTGTGTGAGAAGTTACTCAAAGCTGAACTGCGTACATTTTTACATTTTATTTTAAATATGAACTACGGCCGAAAAGTGACTGCTTTGTATTCAGTGTGGACAAACAAAAACAACTGAGAAGTCGTAGTTCCACGCTGCTGGTTGGGAATAATATATATTTGCTGCCCTAATGTGAATCCCCCAGGCTGATACTAATTCACTGTTGGTTTGGATTTTCATGGGATTTGCTGACGGTAAGATAAGGAGAGGAAAAGCCTCGTCCTTGAACCTCCGCTGTGATTCGGCAGCGGGCCACGCCACTCGCTCGTTCCTCTTCTGGAGTCACCGGATTTCATCAAACAGCTACAGCTGCTTGGCCAGAATAAATCAGCACCTAAAATCAGCAGAGGTAATTAGACACAGTGGAAACTCGCACGCACGCGCGCGCACACACACACACACACACACACTCGCACACTTTGTACACAAACTGTGACGAACACACACTCGCAAACGCACGCGGACGAGGCTCACACGCACAGCAAGCACGACGAGTTTATAAACTCACACATAATCAACACAGTGAATTTCATTGGCAACGTATGGAACAGGAATCATGACGTCGAATTTTTTCCTCTTAAGAACTGTTTCTGATCTTTTTCCTTCATTGGTTTCACAATCTGAGTCTGGATTTAAGCTCGAGTTTAGGGTTTTCTTCACTCCTCTCAAACAACTTTCAGTCAGCCCTTCCTATTTGTTTCGCTCTCTCTCTGTTTGTGGACAGTGTGTTAGTGTTTTTGCATGAGCTGAACAGTCCTCCTTACAGCACAGTGTTTCCCAAAAAACAATGTATACCCTATGTAGGTCACTACTCTGTAGTTTGGGCCCATAAAGTAGTGCACTAGAAGTACACAAGTGTCTACTGAGATGTGTGCCCTTGAGATGCAGAGGAGTGAGGTGATGGGTGGTTTAAGAGCGGGGGATGAGTCCCTTCTTGTAGGCCACCAGGCCGGCTGCGGCGGCAGCGGACAGGAACGTGGAGAATCCTACGAACTTGAGGAAGCCGCTGACTGAAGGCAGGTTTCTCTCCCAGAAGGTGGTGACAAACGGGCGTGCCGGGACTTCCTGTAGGAGGGAGGGAAGGAGGAGAGGGTATTATATGAGCTTGAAACTTGCTAGAGCAAAGACATCTTCAGCTCATGTCATGTTGCAAGCGTCGGTGCGCTCTGCACATTAAGTGTATATAAACAATGGACATCGTCTGATTAGACTAAACCCTGCATTCTTTTTAATGGCCAGCATAGGACGACTATGTTGACAGAATTCTAATGCCTTTATTTTCTAATTTGGTAATTTTCTGTCTCATTTATTACAGGATGACCTTCGCTTTTTACGCTGACACTTATAGCAACACCCATAACAGAACCAGCGTGGTTACCTTGTGTTTTGAGCGTGCACTGTCATAAAGTCAGATTTTTAAAGGCAAAATAGCAACAGCCAAAGGCCTCCGTACGTGGCTTAAAAATGGAAATTCATTAACCATCATGGTAGTGACATCCATCTTTTCTCTACAGGCTTTTGTTCTGTGTGATTTCCTGTTGCAATCTGATTGGTTGGTTTGCAGACGCTGGCCAGTACATCAGCGATTGTTCATTTTTCATCAGAAGCCAACTTTTGAGTTTGATTTGGTGCATAAAGACTTCCCTTACCTTGTTGTCAGGCTCCGGCTGCCAGATCTGATTAGGGTGGAGTTTACCCATTGCACACATGACCTGCAAAAAACACATTGGTGATGTCAGTCAAGGACTCATCATCAAAATTTACGAGCAGTTATATTACAACATGCTACATTTGAGTTTGGGCGATGCAATCCTACTAATGTGTTACTCCTGAACACGTGCAGACTTGCGTGGCCCTTACTGTAACTCACCTGCTCTGCAGCAGAGCCTGGGGTAAAAAACATTCTTTGATAAAAGATTATCAGTGGCTTACCAATAATTAAAATGTATTTTGTGTGTTTTACATGAGTAAATTTTTACTGGCAACATGACCAGCAGCTGAAACCTGATTGAAGTAGAATATTTTTTTTTTGGAATACAGCAGAGTACAGTGGTGAAAAACAAAGTTTTCACAGGACTCTATTTAGTGCTGTGAGGAAACTAAGGACACCCTATGATTATAAAAGCGTATGCAAACACCTTTAGCAGCAATAACTTGAAGTAATTGTTTTCTTTATGACTTTAAAGTCTGTAAAAGCATTTTAGAGGTGCTTACATTCACTGATAATCAATTAATCAAGTGATTAGCACCATTACCAAAGACTTCCTTTTTCACATGACCTTTATAGATTACCAGGAAAGTGAAATACCAATGTATAAGTATAGAAAAACGGAACTTCAGACACTTAAGTGTAACTAGTTTCATTGCTGACATCAGGGGCGTGACTGCGAAACAAGCTCCTATTTTCACAGAACACAGCGAAACAGCAGACGTGACAACAGATCTCGTCAGAAATGCCATGTATGGTAAACGAAGGAGTTCAAGCAGAGGAGGGTTGCAATGCAACTTGCAGAGTAACAACAGCTGTGAGATTTGTCAACACGAAGCACAGAAGCAGCATTGCTGGCCGAGCAGGACTCCCTAACCCTAACCCTAACCTAACCCTAACCCTAACCCTGGGGCCTGAGAACTATCAGTCTGCTTAATTTAATTGCTGCTACATCCACATCACCAGGAGCAGGTTGAGGTGTGGCTACAGCAGCTAAATTCCAGCAAGTGTGCTAGTTGCGTCATTTAAGTGGTTTACGTCACACCTGGTATATGTCCTCACACCTCCACCTGCCTCTAAGGGTGGAGAACAATTTTTGGGTTCCATTAGCAGTGAATCAGCAGTAATTTTATATTGTCTGACCTCTCTGGCTGCTCTCTCTCCAGCTTGTACAGCCCCCTCCATGTAGCCGCTCCATTCTGTGGCCGTCTCTGTGCCCGCAAAGTACAACTTGCCAACCGGCTCCCTCAGCACTCTGCAGACCAACAAATAGACAGAAAACAGGGTTTTAGGGTTTTAGCTGATTTATAGCTTTGAAACATTCTGTTTTATTGCATGCACCAGCATTGTATTGACCTTTGAGCCTACAGGGTTTAGTATGCATTCAATTTATTTAAAACTCTTCTCCCACCCAAACAAATACAATGGGACATAATTTAGTACTCACACCTCCACTGGGCTCCATGTTAAAAGACCAATAAATACTTGTGTCTTTTTTTGCTCTATGTGCACCTGCTTACATGTGAGACATGCGAGTGGTGGCTGAAGCTCAGGAGGTAGAGCAAATTGTTCACTAATTGGAAGGTCGATGGTTTGATTCCTGGTGTGCCAAAGTATCCTTACTGAACCCCAAGTTGCTCTCCAATATGTTCACTGGAGTGTGAATGTTAGATAGAAAGCACTGTTCTCTAACGCCACCTTGTTTTTCATTATGAATTATGCTCATCACAGCTGGGGAAGACATTTACACAACTCCATGAAATATGGCACTCATGCAGTTTCAGGTTTTCATTTTTTCTTATGGAAGTCACAAAACTGTGACACTGGTCATGCGCACCAGAGTCTGTCCTGCAAGCAGCTTCACCTAGTAAGTGAAAGCAGCAAGTGCAACGTATCAAACACCTGCAAACAGCCACTGCACTGGATCGTGTTAATGTTTGCGTACAGCTACAGGATTTTATGGGCGATGCGGGGGACGTGAAATTTGCTCGAACTACATACATTATACATTATATTCCAGCATATGCGGTGCCTACTTTTGTATTGTCTATCACAGAATGATATGTCTCATGCTCAAACCACAGCTCTTTGTGCGTACATGTGAGACTCACCTGCCATACTGGGTAAGGATTCCTGGGGGGAAATAGGCTGTGTAGCAGCCTCCAGAGTACTCCTCTTCACACCAGTTCTTCTCCTCATAGTGCACTGGCTGAAGGAAACAAGCAAACACACAAGCAGTCAGTGAAGTGATCCTACTGTATCTACATTACATGTGCTACTCTGCACCCAAACTCACATGCAAGGCCTCCTCTGTGCCCAGCACTTTGGAGTAAATCTCACAGATCCTCCTCAACCTAAATGCAACAAGACAAGAGTTGTGATTAAACTGATCTTGCAGCTTGCAAGGGTGTTTTAATCTCAGTCTACTGTTTTCTACCTTTCTTCTTTGGACAGGCTGCAGAGTTTCCTGCACTTGTGCGCAAGGATGAATCTGTGTGGGGGTGAAAAGAGAAATATCAGCCAGCAGAATGCTTCCATGTCCCTACCATGTCTGGATGGTTTGATGATTTTATCACTTCTTGTTATCTCCCTTAAAGAGAAAACTCAATCCTACATGTTGAAAATCGTCTTTAACGATGTTAAAGCTGTAGTCCACAGGTCGCTAGGGAAAAATGTGTATTCCTCAACTGGTTGGTGAGTGGTTGCTGGCAGTTGCTAGGTGAAACTGGTTGCAAACAGGTCAACAATGCTGCACCAACAACCTCCATGCGATTGCTTTGGTTGCTAGCAGATAGCAGAGTTTGCCTGTAGTTTGCATGGAAGATGACAGGTACTTGTTAAGCAGTAAAAGTGCACCGGAAACTGGAAACTGCAGGAAACTGCAGCAACCTTGTGATGACCAAAGCATTTGCTACGGTGCAGCACCGTATACCTGACATCACCTCCATCCACCTCTCACAGAATACACATTTTTCCCAAGTGACGGGTGGTTGCCAGGGGGATGCCGACAAGCCTGAGGAGGACAAAGGTGACCATGTGTTCATAAAAGGTATGACCACTCTGTTCTGAAAGCTATCCCACAGCAGGGAGTCTCATATATATATATATATAATTATGGATATGAAGACTACTTTTCATTGGAAATGAGTCATAGAAAACAATATGAATATTTTTTAAACTTTTTCTTTAATTTGGACACTTTTGGAACAAGAGAATCAGATGTAGTCACACTTCTTGTGCAACACATGTTTTTGGTGATGAAAGCATAATATTAAGTATGCATATTTGCAGAGAACTGTCTGGAGCTCTGTACACACCCCATAATACAAGGTACAGTCCCATCAGGCTTTGTGTCATCCAGCGTCAGGCCGATGGGAGCGCCCTCGTCCTCAATCACCATACTGCCGCAGTAACCTGGTGACACAATAAAACCTTAAAAACAGCATGATTTCAAACAGCATTCCTGCTCTGCTAGTTTTCACTTCCTGCATACCCTTTTTCCTCCAAAAGTTCTCTCTGTAGTAGACCATGCACTTAATGACGGAGCCCATGGGAACACGGTGGATCAGCTGGTTCCTCAGTGGGGGCAGCTCAGGGTTAAAGTGCATCTTCAGATTCAGACCAGGAGGTGTGGCCACGATCACATACTTGGCCTAACACAGAGACGCAGACAATGTAGGACTCTCATATGGCAGCAGGTTTCCAAGCAGTCAGCAGATGGCAGCAAAGAGCAGCACTGCTTGATTAAGACTGTGTTTGTGAATGAGTTACTTTTTTTTAAACAGACAGAGATCTTTAGTATTCAGACTACACTACCGCACATTATGTAGTGTGCAAATGCAGTATTTGGTTCATTTACTAATACATCAAAAAGACAAGAGCAATATAACTGTCATTTGCAGTACAAAAAAGTTAAAGTGCATTAAAACTGTCCTTAAACATAAGAGCAGCGCCCCTGTGACTTACATGCAAGTTTTTATTCATTGTCTTATGTTGATGTACAAACCCAGTTCCCAAAACATGCTACACTGTGTAAAATGCAAATAAAAACAGAAAGCCATGATTTGCAAATCTCATAAATTCATTCATTATTCACAACAGAACACAGAAAGCATGTGTTCCTGTTTTAGGAAAGATAAATTGGAACAAAAAGGCTGGAAAAGTAAGCGGCACTAAAAAGAAACAGCTGGAGGAACATTTTGAAAGTAATGAGGTTATCTGGCAACAGACCAGTAACAGACTGGGTATAAAAAGAGCATCTTAGAGAGGCAGAGTTTCTCAGAAGTAAAGATGGACAGAGTTTCATCAGTCTACAAAATACCTGTCTACAAATTGTGGAACAATTTCAGAATAATAAGACTTTGAATATCTCATCATCTGCAGTTCATGATGAGATATTCTGAAAAGATTCCAACAGCCTGGAGGAATTCCTGTGTGCAAGGGATAAGGCCAAGAATCAATATTGGATGCCTGTGATCTATGGGTCCTCGGGGGGTCCTCACTACATTAAAAACAGGCATGAAAATCAGTGCGCGGGCTCAGGAACACATCCAGAAATCACTGTAAGTTTCCTGAGTATTTGGCTCCTAGTTTATTCTTGTCATCACTTCTGCTTTCCCACGCTGTCAAACTCAAAGCTGACATCATCGCTCTAGTCCAATCACCTTTCTGCCCACGCTCTTCAGCCATTCAGTCAAAATGGCTTTACAAATGGAGATTTGCAAATCATTGCATTTGCTTTTTATGAACATTTTACACAGTGGTCCAGCTTTTTTTTGGGATTTGGGGTTGTATGTACAATTGATTAGTTCAGTCAAGTGGTTCCCAACTTCAAATGGCCACACAAAGCAAGTTCTGCTTTACATATTACCTGTCATACAACATCTACTTCTTAAAAATATTAGATGAACGTGAGTTCAGTAAGATATTTTCCTCTGAAATATAGTAAAGCAGAAGTATAACTGACTCACCTTGTAGGTCTGCTTGTCCACTGTCTCCACCACCACCAAGTCTCCAGTCTGGTCAATCCTGTAGACTGGAGACTGCAGCTTCACTCGGTCTCCCAGCTCCCTCGCCATGCACTCGCTGACCTGACTCGAACCACCTACAAACTTCCTCTCCTTGAGACATGAAGAGAGTAGAGTTCTGTGACCACCAACAGAGAGAGCAGATGCAGCAAGTTTTCTCTTTTTATTGAGTGGAACTGCGTCTGATCCCCCTTTGGAGTACCCCTCAGCAAGGCTTACATTTCGGAGTAAAGCAGATAAAATCTCCTGCTTTATCCTCGCGTTCCATACCGGTTATCCTCAATCCACCCTCTTTTCCTTCACTATAAATTTCTGCATCTTTATTCAAAAGAAACATGTTTATAAAGCTCGGGTCAGTACTTGTTGAATGATGAGTGCGGGGAGCTGGAGAGAGATTTGGGCTGTCAAAGCTCCGATACACAAAATTAAATCAGTGCTGACCTTTTCCATATGGTTAGTGTCAACATCTCTCTGGTCTCCCTGATCAGAAACACATTGTGCGCATTCCTCTGTGGCATTTGGATACATTTGCCTAGCAGTCACTGTGAAAGTACAAGCTGAACCTAAATGAGTCCTGGCAGTGAAACAAGGTGCTTGTCTTGTTTGATTAAAGATGAGTTTTTTTTGCAGTTTTGGAGGAGAGTGGCATGGTAAGCCTGCACACCAAACCCATGTCCATATGTCTAATATAACTGAGGCATTATTCTAAGATGACTGTGTGGAAATGCTTCACACACTCCTATGCATGCACCCCTCATGAGGCCTGCATGGTTTAAATGTGATGAAATAGCAGCAGAGCTGACTTCAGTGTCAGTGAACATTAAGTCCACTTCCCGGCATTTTTTGTTGAAGATTCAGGGAAAGCTGCGAGAGTATTCCATTTGTTTCCTTTTAGTCTGTTTTTTGGAATCAGTAGGTATGCCTAGTAGTCCTGGAATAGTTCTGCGAAGACTTACCTGTCCTCCATTAGTGGTGGAGAAGATCCTCATGGTTCCTCCACACTGTTTGACATACCAGAGGAACCAGAGAGCCGACACCTCGTAGGGTTCAGAGGTCACGTTCACATTGACAAATAGTGTTGCGAAGCGACGCGCAGTACTAAGAGAGGGATTATATGAAAAGTAGGAACTCTTTTAAGAAATATTATATTATGCATGAGTTTGGACAGAGCACAGATAAATCAGCATGTCATGGATTTTTTTTAGCTTGTCCTACTCTGACATGCAGGGACATGCATGTAATGTATATGCGCTATATTGCCAAAAGTATTCCCATCCTCACCCATCCAAATCATTGAATTTAGGTGCTCTAATCACTAACATGGCCACGGGTGTATAAACCAGCACCTAGACATGCAGACTGCTTCTACAAACATTTGTGAAAGAATGGGTCGCTCTCAGGAGCTCAGTGAATTCCAGCGTGGCACCGTGATAGGATGCCACCTGTGCAACAAGTCCAATTCATGAAATTTCCATACCACTAAATGTTCCACAGTGGTTGTGGATTGGGAATGGCAATAACTCAGCCACAAAGCGGCAGGTCACGTAAAATCACAAAGTGGGGCCAGTCGATACGTAGGGAGTGCGTAGCAGTCACGAACGTCCTGCAGAGTCAGTCGCTACAGACCTTCAAACTTCATGTGGCCTTCAGATTAGCTCAAGAACAGTGCACAGAGAGCTTCATGGAACTGGTTTCCATGGCCGAGCAGCTGCATCCAAGCCTTTCATCACCAAGTGGAATGGAAAGTGCCAGATGCAATGGTGAAAAGCACGGCACCCCTGGACTCTAGAGCAGTACTTACGATATGGTACCTGTTTGACTGCATTGTGCCAAATGTAAAGTTTGGTGGAAGGGGGATTATGGAGCAGGGTGTTTTTCAGAAGTTGGATTCAGCCCCTTAGTTCCAGTGAAAGGAACTCTTAATGCTTCAGCATACCAAGACAAAGCAAGGTGGATAAATACATGGATGAGTGAGTCTGGTGTGGAAGAACTTGACTGGCCTGCACAGAGTCCTGACCTGAACCTGATAAAACACCTTTGGATGAATTAGAGCGAAGACTGTGCGCCAGGCCTTCTCGTCCAACATCACTGTCTGACCTCACAAATGTGCTTCAGGAAGGATGGTCAAAAATTCCCATAAACACTCCTAAACCTTGAGGAAGAATTGAAGCTATTATAGCTGCAAAGGCTGGGCCGACGTCACATTAAACCCTATGGATTAAGAATGGGATGTTACTCAAGTTCATGTGTGTGTGTGAAGGCAGACGAGAGAATACTTTTGGTAACACAGTGTATGTTTGAAAGTTTAACTATACGTTTAGTTCAATAAAAGATAAATTACAGGACCAATTCAAACACTGGAGCAGTACAATCATTTAGCTAGTGCAGGATTGTTGTTTCAACATTGTTACAAAATATAATTTTTACTTTCTATAAGTTGCATATTCTATATTTACAATGACATTAGATTAT
>VUQJ01010088.1:5215-20763 GCA_015108635.1 Andinoacara biseriatus
TTCATTCATCACATCTTCTCTGGGCACAAATTTGAACGAGGAGCTCTGCAGGACGTCTGGAAAAAGTAAAGCTGTTGGCATCATCGGTAAGCTAAGCACGTCGCTCCACTGGTTACTGGGGATAAAAAGATGACAGACTAACGTACAAAACGCATATGTTCAACGTAAACGCTAAATTAGGTTAGCTATTAGCAGCTGCTAATGCTCAAAACTGCTAGTGGGCGACGGTGAGGCTTATTATGGCTGAGTCTATGTCCTCATAATAATCTGTCTCCTCTCGTTGTCCTCGGGTCACACTTCCCAATGTTCATTCTTCTCATATCGGGGCATGAGCAAGTTAAATCTCTCAGATGTCCTGGAAAATCACTTAGTTCCAGTTTTCAAATGTAAGAAATTGTCCCTTTTCAGCTTTAAAGATTAAATATATTTGAATACCTAATTGTCTTCTGGATAAAATCAGAAGAAATCACCATTTTAGGAGTGATGCTCTTCAAATTACAGGACTCTGCTTGCAGCTATTTGTATATTGCGTTATTTTTCTTGTGTGTTAATAGGTTTATCCAAACATGAAAACCCAATTGAGGATGGCCCCGCAGTACCAGATGAGGCAAGTATCTATGTCTGGCATTAGTCATTAAATATGGGCATTATGTCTGAGTAGCAGCATGAGGGTCTGCTTTTCTGTTTGCAGCGCTTCCCTGAAGTCGGAGATACGGAAGTTAAACGTGGTCCACTTTCTCATCTGGCTGCTGGTGGCTGCGCAAGTGACTGTCAGCCACTTTGACATTGTGTCACGGGACACGGTGGCCATGCCGTACCAATGGGAGTACCCCTACCTGCTCAGTCTCCTCCCTCTGCTCTTCAGCAGCCTGTCCCTCCCAAAGAACAACATCAGTTACCTGGTCCTGTCCATGATCAGTGCAGGGCTGTTTTCTTTTGCACCTCTTATATATGGTAGCATGGAGATGTTTCCAGTAGCAAAACAGCTCTTCCGCCAAGGAAAAGCCTTCCGCTTCATTTTTGGCTGCTCTGCAGTTACTGCAACGTATGTTGTCATAGTGGTTGCTGCTCAAGTGCACGGCTGGCAGTTATACTACATGAAAAAACTGCTGGATTCGTGGTTTGATGCCACTCAGGAGAAGAAGAACAAATAATGGATTTTTTTAAAGCTGTGAATGGACAAAACTGGTGTGTGTTTTTGTTTTTAGTTTATTTTATAGATGAGTTATGTCTACTTAGTTGTCATGAGTATGTAATATGATTCCTCATGGATCACCAGTTTCCTTTTTAAAGCTGATGATTGTTCATTTCAATAAACCTATTTATTTAAAGGAGTAGATTAGTTTCTTGCACAAAATGTGAGGCTCATATTTACAATATT
The DNA here is from genome assembly GCA_015108635.1 of Andinoacara biseriatus. Classification (NCBI taxonomy): domain Eukaryota; kingdom Metazoa; phylum Chordata; class Actinopteri; order Cichliformes; family Cichlidae; genus Andinoacara; species Andinoacara biseriatus. The sequence continues at coordinate 6,597 of VUQJ01010088.1, forward strand.
GATGTAATGAATCATATATATGCACTTGTAAACTGCTTAAAAATAGGCTTTGCCATGTGTTCAGTGCATTAAGTCTACCTCTTATTTTCTTATTTTTGTAATGCAGGCTGCCTGCACTGCTGTTTTCAAGATACAGCGTCAGAACACCAGCTTTACTGCAAACTCTTTACACACTAAACTATCCACTGTTGAAAAGATTTTTTTTTCAAGAAATAAACGCGGTTCAGCTTCATGGCCGATAATCTTTTATTTTCAACCATCAATGGACTTTTCCGCACACGGTCTGTGCGTAAATAAACGCGGTTCAGCTTCATGGCCGATAATCTTTTATTTTCAACCATCAATGGACTTTTCCGCACATGGTCTGCGGCTGCGCACAGTGAATGCCACGTATTGGTTGACGTTGACAGTCTGGAGGACACTTCCTGATGCTGCTGCCCGGGTCTAGCTAGGGTAGCTAAATAGATTAGATTTTCACGGTTTGGGGGAAACCTGTGAAATAAGTCGTGGTCAAGTCGCCTGGTTCAGGTAAAAAAAATGTTTTAAAAGGCACCTCTTGGGTTTGAAAGCGAGTTATGTTATAATTTATCTACAAAGCAGCTGCTATGCTATCACGTACTGTTATGTTGCTAGCCAGCTACGCAGGGAGCTTACGCTAGGTTAGCTCGTCCAAACAGGTGTAGAGGCTGATACACGGAGACGTGTTTAACTAAAGATTCTGTAATTTACTAATTTGATCGGGTATAAGAAGGGCGAAGTTGGGAAATTACCATCTTATGCCATCTTGCGTAGTTTTGTTTTAGGTAGAGCTATTAAGTTACACTGGAAACAGCTTGTTGACGACCCATTGTTATATAGTAAAAGTATTATTGTACGGCAGTTCCCTCAGCTATGAAACAAAATAAATATATTATTGATTTTTTTTTAAACGTATGTGGTGTGTATTGTCAGCACTAACATGGCAGTGGTGAAAAGGCCTAACAAGCGTTAGCACTCATAGCTGTTGATGGGCCATTGACGGATGACTGCGACTTTTACGATTATCTAAAAGTTTACTCTTCGGTTTGGTTATATTTTAAATGTTTGATTTCGGTGCTCCAGAAAATAATTTGCTAGAATCAGTTATGGTAACATGGAAAATTTTATCCAGTCGTGCCCATTGAACGTTTCTGTACGCTAAACGTTAGCTACCACCCAATCCCTAGCATCCAGCCAATTACTCATCTGGCCCGGACCGCCAGAGTATATACTTCAGTTTACAACATCAGGAGGCTACGCCAGAGTTAATCCAAGTCGCCATTATACGCAAGCGATGGGGTTTACGTTAGTCTAAGACTGTGTGGACCCCACCTGTTTTGATTAGTGTAGGCCTCTTATTGTGTACCAAAAAAAGAGATCTGTCTTACCAATATGATATAAGTAAATAGGTTACATTGTCTGATTCACCAAATGGCTTTGAAAGCTTTCTTCTCCTATCAGAAGGGATGATATTTTGGATCAAAGTCCACAAGGAGGTCTATGATTGTATAGGCTTTGCCACCTCACTTGAAAATGTTTGACCCTTAGACTCTGTGATGAAATGGTTTTGTTACTGGGGCAGACTTACTGATCAAATCATTTAAGTAGAGGGAAGAGCTCTCCTGCTCTGGGTGTAGTCCCAAACATCAACCCTCGAACACTAAGGTCAGGTGATTTTCACCCACAGGAAACTGATAGTGTTACAAAACTGCGTGTTAGTGTTCTAGGGTTAAGAGAGCTTTGTCACAGTGAGGACAAGCTGCTAATTTCATCTTATTAATGTAATAGCCACATTTTATTCATAAAACAGCAGCTGACCTGTTGACCCACTTACAGTGCTCTAACCCAGTGTTTTACACTGTTTTCACTATTTTGGGGGGAAAAAAGGACTAAATTAATAATACATTCTATTCTGTAAGATATACACACGTAATAATAAATAGCTGAGTGCTTTGAATGCCAAGCACAGTTACTGCTATTCTTTTAACTGTCATTTTACTGACTAGTGGTGCACTGCAGCATGCATGACTCCAATTACAAACAGTATGCCAAGTTTTTGTTCTCTGGTGTTCACACAGTTTAAAAAATAAAAGCCTTATGACACGTGCTGTCATTTTTCTGTATTAATGTTTCTATCCTACTGTTACTATTTTAGCACCTCAGTAGATTTTCCATTTGAACCCTACAGAGAAGAGATTATGAAAATAAATGCAAATGAAAAACATGGGGCATGTTTTTGTTTTTCACGCCAGCTCTTTTCACACCTTCAGTTTGGACAGTTTATAGATAGTTTCCTGGTAAAGACTTTGAAGGTTTGAAAGGAAAGAAAAACGCAGTGTGGCATAATAATTCTATCTGAATTATCCTGTTCTGATAATCACTAGAAGCCAAATTGTAATTGCAAGTAAAATGTGATTATTTACACGGCCCTACTTTGTACTAGGGAGCTGGAAGGGTAAAGACTGGTTAATGTCCAATGTGACTGTGTTTCACCCCTTGTTGAGTAATGTCTAGAAAAGCTCAAGGCTGCACTGAAAGTGTGAAAACCTCTTCTCTACCTTTTGTTAAGTGGTGGGAGCAGAAGAGGTCAGACGGCACCATGAACGGCCAGCTGGACCTGAGCGGTAAGCTGATCATCAAAGCCCAGTTGGGAGACGACATCCGACGTATTCCCATCCATAATGAAGACATAACCTATGATGAGCTGGTGCTGATGATGCAGCGTGTTTTCAGGGGCAAGCTGCAGAGTAACGACGAGGTCACTATCAAATACAAGGATGAAGGTGAGTCAGGACACAGACAAGACCTGTGAGTGTCAGGTTGTCATCTGATGACAGGTGTAGTTCATTTTCTACAATTTACAATTCTACAGTTAATGATCTTTTGTCTCGCTTTTCCATTTACAGATGATGACCTTATTACCATTTTTGACAGCTCTGACCTCTCATTTGCCATCCAGTGCAGTAGAATACTCAAACTGACTTTGTTTGGTAAGAAATCAAAACATGTTCACTTGTGGAATGTATGTATATGTATACCTACACAAGGTTTTGTCTTGATGAATTGAAGGCTGAAGATGTTTGGTCTTTTAATTCAGCTGTTACAGCAGTCAGTCACTGGAGGGCAGTCCAGCTTATTTTTTAAACAGCAAACCTCAGTTTATTACTGTCCAAATGAAAATGAGCTGCATTCCCTTCTGACTAATTTGTGATGGAATTTTTGTCTCCTAGCACTGATTAAATAAACATTGTGACAAGTAGTAGATGGATATACTTTGCACCGGTTATTCTGGTTTTCAGTCTTAAATTTTCAAACATTTGCTGATTATTTTTTTTGGTGTGGCTTTTTAGCCTTTATTATGAGCAGGAGGAAGGCACACAGCAAATGGCCCGTGGCAGAATCAGACCATGGCCTTTACAGCATATGGGTCACCTGCTCAACCCAGTGAGCTAAACTAGTGCCCCACCTGGATAATTTCAGTCATTCAATTACTCAGCAGGTGTAACTCGCTGAATAACCAATTACCTAAGCAGCTAATGGCCTCACCCTAACATGTCAGTTGTGGCTTATTGGTATCAGTTGTTTAAAAAAAAAATTAGTCATTAGATTTCTGGGATTTTAGAGAGCTTTTAGATATAGTATGTTATTTGCCTGAAAGTGAAATAAAAATTGACTTGGATCAAAGGGATGCGCTACAAAGTGAGATTAATGGGTTAGTGGGATATACGTTTTTTTTTGTTTGTTTGTTTTTGCTTTTTTCTCATCTTATTTTATCTGGCTACATCTGGCCGTCCATCCATCCATTTTCTTAACAGCTTTCCCAATACAGGGTTGGCGCCTTTCCCAACTGTCACAAGGCAAGATGCCGGGTTCACCCCAGACATGTTGCCAGCAGATCACAGGGCCCCTGGCTGCATCACTTTAATATGTCACTATTGCAAAATATGCTGAAGTGGAAAGATTGGGGTTATAGGTTTTGTCAAGCTTGCTAATGCAAAGAAAGCCTGGCTTTGTTGACCATGCTTTTTAGTCCACTTCAGGCATGTACAACTGGGAGAAGATCCCAGAACATGCTGGAGAGACGGTGTCCCTCAGTTTGCATGAGGGCACCTCAGCGTCCCCCCGAAGAGCTGAAGAAGGTGGCTGGGGAGAGGGAGGTCAGGCCATATCTGGTTAGACCGCTGACCCAGATATGTGGCAGAAAATGGTTTGATGGGTGGGAATTAATTGATTTTTAACACATAACAAAACTGTGCATATAAAAATGCTCAATCTTAGCATATAATAAAGGCCATCATTTAATTATTCTTTTATGTCTAAGGAAAAAAGGTGCATTCATATTTGTATTGGAATATATTGATAATCATTGCTGATTGAAATATACTGATCAGAAATGCCACATTTTAATTTATTTTTCTTTCAGCCACAGCAAAAATATGTTTATATAAAGCATATATGTTTATCCCAGATCTGAATCTGTGAAAATATACATTGATTCTTTCTCTGATCATACTTTCTGACATGCCATTTTTAGAGTATAGGTGTTCAGTTATTCTGTTAACACAACAGCCAAGAATGTGTCCAGTGTTTGGCTGGTGGGTTCTCTTTTTGTTTTTAGAACATTGTCTTTCCTGCCTCTAAATAAATAGTGGTAGAGATTTGGCAGCATGGGAACATAGGCAGAGCATGATAGTATTGCACCGAATACCATATTTGGGCTCTGGAGATTGGGCGGTAATAAACAGCAAATATTTCAAAGCTTGGATCTCTTCACTGTACCTCAGTGTTCATCTGCGTGCTCACTCGCAGAATTGTAGAGAGAAGGGCCTGCCGTATCTGAGCGGACTGTGCAGCAGTGCTGTCCATAAGTTTTTATAGGAGGTATTTTATTTTGTTAAAAAGTTGCTTTCGAGCAATGAGAAGTCACTAATCTTAAGGCAGAGTCACTAGGTTTTCAGTAGGGATGTGAACTTAAATGTTTTAAATAACCAGTGAACATATCCAAATATGTTTGAGTGTCATCCTAAAGCATGATCTAAATAAAAGTTCAACTTTAGGATCTTTGGTCTTTAAATGATTCCCTACAGCTGTGAAAAAGTGTGACTGTAACTATAGCAAACCATGTATTAAATCCATTCTCATTTAAAAAACCTTATCACAAAGAAGTGCAGTAACACGCACACACATTCTACTCTTGACACTGTATTAACAACACGGTGTTGTTTCCTATGCTCTGCTCTCAGTCACTCCTGCTGTAGCCACTATTATTAGCATGGAAGCTGAAAGATTTTTCCCCCCGTCTTTTTAGAAAAAAAAGTTGTTTTACTTCCTACAAATCAAAACAGAGCCCTGGCTCTGATCGCATGTCGTGACCTCACGTGGAAATTATACCGTCCAACATGTGTTGGTATTCAAAGGCAGGGAGAGGAGCTGGAATCCCATGACGGCCTGCGTCTCAGCACAGTGCCTCGTGAGCCCATCCGTCTCCGTTCAGCATTATTCAGTCAGACAGAGAAACTTGTGTGAGAGAGGAATGTAGAGCGACCTCCAGTTTATTCTTTTTGCAGTAAAAATTTATTTGACTCTTTGTTCAGTGAGATGATAATGGCTAAAAGTAGCTTGAGAAGCCTGCGCCGTACAGGCCACATTGAGTTGAATGTTTTGAAGAGCTTTGTCCTGTGTTTCCTGCAGATTAGCAGGTTTCAGTTTATTGCCAATAACCCATCTCCATTGTTAGTGAAATGCTTAGCTGTCAGGGCGCCATGATAACGATTCCTGCTTGGTGCAGCAGCTGTTGTGAATGGCTTTGCGGAAGCAACCATGTGATAGATGATCCAAGTAATCCCAGGTATTTAGAGTGTGGAGCCAGTAGATCATCACTAATATGCCCACAATTTATTGGTTTCCAAACCACTGAAGTGCAGAAGTCACATAGCCGTAGTTTTTATTTACCAGCATGTTCTGAAATAAAAAAATCTCTACACATTTTTACTAGCCAACTTAGCTCCGAGGCGTTGTTTATTAATTGTGTATTTCCAGTATGATGTTTTGTCCAACACCTAATGTGAAGTTCACCACATGATTTTATTGTCAGGCGTCAATCCCTATAAACACTTATTAATAAGTCTGCAGGCACTGAGGTGTTTCTGGGAGCTTGAGCCAATGCTGTGTGATTCAGCTGCCTCATTAGAGTTCAGTCTGACCCAGATATTCTAGACTGACTATCATCTAGAACATGATATATGTCAACAAGCAGTTCTAGACAGTATTCCCCCAACTGGGAGAAATGTCAAAATAAATGAGATACAGATTCAGTAATGTACAAAAGTGTTGGATTTTTATTTTTTTATTTTTTTATTATTATTATCATTTAAAAGATTCCACAGTAACCTCTTTAGGGATAGAGAAGTTTGACCCATATAAAGGATTCATTTTTCTGATTTGCTTTCTTGGGGCCTCTCTTCATCTTTTTATCTGCAGTTAATGGTCAGCCGCGGCCTTTGGAATCCAGTCAGGTGAAGTACCTGCGCAGGGAGCTCATCGAGCTCAGGAATAAAGTCAACAACCTCCTTGATACCCTGGAGCCCCCCACAGAGCCTGGCCTGGCTGCTACAGCGCCAGACAGTGGTAAGCACTCTCACATACAAACTAGACCATGTAAGCTTATTATACAATATAAGCTTATTGCCAAATTCAGTATTGGTGAGTAATCATTACAAAACAACAACAATGAAACGTGTACATGAATTTGTACTTCAGACAAGACTCACTGGATAATCAACAGTTCTTCCACACCCTCAGAGATCCCTACAACCAGGTGTTTTGATGATTCTTTTTGTTATAGTTTCTCAGTGCTGTGAAAAAGTATTTGCACCCTGGACGATTTCTTAGTTTTATGCATATTTGTCAGACTTGCATCTTTCAGATCCATCCATCCATCCATTCGCTTCCGCTTTTTCCTTTGGAGGGTCGCGGGGGGGGGGCTGGAGCCTATCCCAGCTGACATAGCGCGAGGGCGGGGTACACCCTGGACAGGTCGCCAGCCTGTCGCAGGGCCAACACAGAAACACAGACAACATTCACACTCACATTCATGCTCTCATTCATACCTATAGGCAATTTAGATTAGCCTATTAACCTAACCCCAGTAAGTGCATGTCTTTGGACTGTGGGAGGAAACCGGAGTACCCGGAGGAAACCCACGCAGACACGGGGAGAACATGCAAACTCCACACAGTGAGAGAGAGGCCGGGCCAAGGTGGATCTTTCAGATCATCAAACAAATTCTAATATTAGAAATTAAATCCAGAGTAAATGCAAAATGCAGTTTTTAAATGATTTATTAAGGAAAAAAAGTCTATCCAAACCTATCAGGCCCTGTGTGAAAAAGTAATTGTCTCCTAAATCTAATAACTGGTTTTGTCACCCTTAGCAGCAAGAACTGCAATCAAGCCTTTGCAATAACTGGCACTGAGTCGTTCATATCACTGTGGAGGAGTTTTGGTCCACTCTTCTTTGCAGAATTGTTTTGATTCAGCCTCATTGGAGGGATTTGAGTCCAGACTCTGACTAGGCGTGCCAAACCTCTCTCTTTAAGCCTTTCAGAGGTGGACTAGCTGGTGTGTTTCATGTCATTGTTTTCTGCATGACCCAAGTGCCTTTGAGCTTCACGGTATGAACTGATGGCAGACATTCACCTTTAGGATTTTTTGAGATCAGAATTCATGATTCCATCAATTATGGCAAGTTGTCCTGAAGGAGCAAAGCAGACCCAGACCATCACATTACCACTACCATGTTTGACTGTTGGTATGAGGTTCTTTTTTTGAAAGGTGTGTTAGATTTATGCCAGGTGTAACAAGATGCATACCTTCCAAAAAATAAATTTTTTGTCTGTTTTGTCCAGTCTCTCTGTTATTACTGAATCATGAACACTCACTTTAACTGAGGCAAGTGAGGCCTGCAGTTCTTTTCTGACGACCTGGATGAGTCGGCCACTCCTGTGACATTTAACAAGAGGGGGCAAATTTTTTTTCACATAGAGCTCGGTAGGGTTGGATAGCTTTTTTCACTTAAATGAAGCATCCTTTAAAACTGCATTTTGTATTTGCTCTGATTACCTTTGTCTAATTTTAAAATTTGTTTATCTGAAAAATGTGCAAAAAACTAATAAACCAGAAAGGGGGAAATACTTTTTGACAGCACTGTATGTTGTGTCTCACTGTAATCTTGTTGATGTGGACTGCGTGACCTTGACAAATAAAAGTGGTTCATAGTCCACAGTATTGCAGGCAGAATTATAAGAGCTGTATCCCACAAAGACATTGGCACCAGACTGAGACGGTTTACTGGAGTCAGTGACTGCTGGAATCATTTAATGCATTTTTAAACGAATATTTGTCTGCAGCTCAACTCCAAATTTGTTACATACTAGATCAGTCCAGTTTGATTGTGGTCACTCGCCCACATATGCGCACATGTGGATCAAAAAGAGCTCTTTCTGAATAATCATGGCTGTGACCAAAGCTTTTATATTATATTATAGCTGTAGGCTGCTACATTAAAACTGATTTTGGGCTACAGTTTGCAATTTTTTGTGAGCTATAAAGTGACAGATTTTTTAATATATATATTTCTCATCACTTCCTAACAAATATGTGCTTTTATGATTTTTAAAAAATATATATTTTAAGGGGATAATCTGGAAAACTATGTCAAGAATGCCCAAACCCTCGTTCACCTTGTTACATTTTTGTCTCTGTGGCATCTTAACAAGCCAAAGTGTTGTCTTAGTGCCACATTTATACTTTCTTTATAGAATCAGTGGATGGACGCGAAGGAAAGGTTGTGGCAGCTGACCCCACAGTGAAACAGGCCACTCCAGTCAGTGCAGCTAGCATGTCAGCCTTCGACCCATTGAAAAACCAGGATGAGGTCAACAAGAATGTCATCTCCTCTTTTGGCCTGAATGAGGACCAGGCCCCAGGTAGTGCTTAAGATCAGATGCTATAGAAGATGCTATCTTTGATCATTTATTTTGTTTCATTGTGTACTTGCTATATGAGACATGTCTGTGCCCTTGTGTATAGTTCCCCCAGCAGTTGCAGCAGAGGAGCGCTCAGGAACCCCTGATAGCATTGCTTCTTCCTCATCTGCAGCACCTCAGCCAGGAGTGCCACCCCAGCCACAGGCTCCGTATCCTGGAGTGCAGCAGGGACCCCCAGCAAGTATGGATGGTAAGACAGACACACGCACACACCCACAGGTCTACTGAAGGAAATACAAAAAAAAAGAACATCCTCTGAGGCAGATGCATATTGTTTAAAAAAGTAAGCACTGTTGCAAATGTCTTTTATAAGCACAGGGTGTAAGAGACCGTGCAGTGTGGATGATTAAGCAATTACATGTTTTACAGTGGTGCCGTTAAATGGGATGGTTTTCCAACTTTGCCACCAAAGTAGCCTCATTAAAATGTGACTGCCTGCTGAGCAAGCATGTTTACAAGTGCTCATCCAAGAGTGTTTGTTTTCCAAAGAGTAGTTCTGCCTGAAAAATTAAACTGAAGAATGTTTTACAATAAAATAGAAATTCACACATTTGCCAGTTTATTAGATACATTCTGTTATAACTGCTTTCTTTAAATACAAGAGTCCTCTTAATCTCAGTCTCATGAGTTATGTTTCGCATTTATTTTTTGGAGGATACAGGTTATGGTGGTTAAGTTCTTTTGAACTTACCTTCATTTATTTGAATAGAAGGGCTCATTTCATGCCACTGGGGTGTGCGTGCGTGCGTGTGCATAATCTAGCAATAAGTAAAGCTCTAGAATAGGAATGAAGCACCAGCCTCTACTGCTTTCGTTGTGCAGGGTCGATTTCCATTTGCTTCATTTGCTGTTTGTGACTCATTAAACTTTTATATTTCATCTTGCCAAAGAAACAACAACAGATGGTCTAGAAGATATCCATGGAATTTAAGAATATTCTTTGGATCTGAATAGCTCAAATGAAGCAAAATATAATTAATTCATTTAAAAGAACGCAATTGGCTTCGTTCGCAAACAGTGCATTCACACAAATCTGTGCTTAAACTGAGTGCAGGAACGTTTCACATACAGATGTGGCAGTCATCGATTACTTTCTTTCATAAATTCATACAGAACAAAACTTTAGAATTACCTGAGAGCACAGGGCAGCAACATAGACCACATGCACAATTATAAAGAATTTTGTCATTTTACAGTTTTCCAACACAATCCAAAAAACACGCACATAAAAAAAACAAATAAATATAACAAACAATAAATATTTAATGGAAAGGTGTTGCCTTTAGCATGGCTTTTTCTTTAAAATATTCTAATAAACAAACCTTTCACCTAGATTTCACCAGTTCTTTTAAAACAGAAAACAAAAGTTTTATTTCCTTTATATTTGTGATCATAGATTAGTTTTAAATGTGTACCATGGTAAAACTGCATTCTCTGTCTCAGAGGAGAGATTATTCACTAGCTCACATATTGCTGGTAACTGCTTATCCAGTTTAGGGTTGTGCTGGAGCGAGATTAGACATATAATGCAAATGTAGCTGACCTTGGACAAGAGGAAAGTACACCGTGGATAGGTCAGCACTATTATTTCAATTGCTTTAGTCATAAATTCTCCTATTTTTTATTATTTTTATTATTGTTTTTGTGCACCAGGAACACTTATGCGCTCACATTAGTAAATGAGGCCCAGTGATTTAATTGCATAGGTTGATGTTACTGTGCAATTTACAAGTGTAATTTACATTGTCGTATGAGCTGTTTTCCATTTCCCATATTCACTGATTATTACACGTGCTATGAGCTTGTTTTTTGGTGGGGGTTTGGCAATCGGACCCATTCTGCTGTTGAAGCAGCAGATTTTTTTTGAATGACTAATCACCACTAAGCTACAGTTTAATCTTAACGAAGTGTAAACATCAGCATCCATTGTAATTAATAAGCATCTTTCAGCAGGCCTTATTGCAGCTCTCCCTTGTGCGCAATCTTTAATTCTGACATATCCCTGATAAAGATAAATGAACAAAACATAGCAGGCAGCATGAAAGTAATTTTGTTAACACTGCTACATTCTAGGATCCAGCTATCTGGGGGTTTGGTCTTTCATGCCAATCTTGCTTGTTCTCATTCTTTATCCAAACTTCTCACTTAACACTTTCTGGCCTATCTTTTGTTGTAAAAGACGGCCAGACAGGTGCAGCCATAGAGGTGAAGTATTTTGTATCGTTTCACTCATTGCTGTGAGTGTGCTGGATTGTTTTTAGCTTGTGGTTTGGCTCAGCTGAATGTGGAGGCCAGTGGAGTGATGAAATAGCCTCATGAGCTGTAACTTTCACTCAGAGCAGTCCCTCCACAGACTCCTGACCACACCTGCTACACTAAAGATCAGCACACAAGTTGTATTACTTCCATTTAACTGGTGGTTTGCGGTTTGGCCTGGTTAGAGCAGCAGAACCTATCCACGGGGCATAGTAAGAGTTTAGCTGGTCCAGAAGGACCAGCTATGTTTTACTCGGACAACTGAACAGAAAACTGTTTGATTCTTTTTTTTCTTTTTCTTTCTGTCACAGGAAGATTAAGAGAGTCAACACAAGTTTCAGACAAATATGTAACTTGTTGATATGGAGCCTCATTTATAACTGTTGCATAGGCGAAAAGGGCCATGCATGCAAAAGTCTTGACTCTATAAGAAAAAAAATGATGAGAGAACATGTAGCTGTGGCAAAACTGAAGATAGATGGTGGATATATTAGACAAAGGATGTTGAATACGGAGCCATCAGGCAGGAGGAGAAAACCACAGAGAAGGTTAATGGATGTGGTGAAGGAGGACATGCAGAGGAGGATGATGGGAATAAGGTGAGATGGAGTCAGATGGTCTGCTGTGGCGACCCCTAAAAGAAGCCAGAAGAAGAAAAATAGTAGTAATAATATCAACTCATTAAATAAAAATTAATATAAAGTTTACCATCAGTTAAAACGAATACATTTGACAAAAAATTGTTGTGCCATTGAAGACCTGATGTGTGGTGGCATTTAACAGAAACATTTTGTGTGCTCGATGTAGGCAGTTAGATGTTAGGTAGCTGACCGACCACTCTGCACTGCACTCTAACTTTGCTGATCTCAGTGAGTTTTCTCCCTGCTCAGCAAAGAATAACAGTTACACAGCTGAGGTTAGATATGATCTTCTAAATTCAGCCTTTATGCCCAGCACGGCGGCAGTTTGTCATTTTCTATTCCTTAGTTTTGGAGCTCCTTTGCTTACTTCCAAAGCTGCAGATGGTTGGCACACAAAGACGATAAACTACATCCTGCACAGGCTCCTCTTTCCCTCACGTTATTCCTGTCCTCGGTTGCAGACTAGTATGAAAGCCTTAAGGCAAATCAGAGCAGCCAGTCAATGCAAAAGAATTTATAAAAATGGTAATATGTGAGACTGGACGCCAACTGAGCATGTGTGGCCTTTTTAAAGGTAGCCTCAAGCTCACGTTTAATGCAAGCTTTGGTTACTTGTTACAGTAAGAATTCTGCTAACAAGATCCATAAACAGATGGTAAAGATTTTACGCCATCATCTGATGGACGCTTGGCAAGAAAGAAACAAACTGTAAACACGTGCACATGTAGCGGTGACTCACAACAGTTACATGAGACTCTTTATCAGATGGGCAGATGTGTGTTCGGTGTGAAATGTTTATTTAAAAATAGAACCTCATTACTCTTTTTAAAGGTATGTGGAGAGGTCAGTAGGACTAGTGCCAAAGTGAAAATCACTCATCGGCCTCCTGTCATATTTTTTGCCCCTGATGGTTGACCTCTTGGGGTACATCGAAGTGAAAGGTCAAAGAGGTCAGACAGCCATGCATCCTCCCATCTCTCTTGCATAACTCTTGTGATGGATTACAGACGAGGAGAACAGGAGAAGCCAATTTCACACACGTGCTTCGCCACACATTTAAGACCGTAGCGTTCATGTTAAAGAAGATAACACATGGTTGCCACACCACTGCAGTGTTTGTAAAGAGACATCAAAGAGGTACTCTTAAGTATTTAGTTGTCAGGTGTCTCCCAAACCAGTGCAAAGAAGTGTGAGGAGTTTTCAGACTGAATATTCCAGCAGACATTACTATGTACTGTATGGAATGTGTTTTTGATGAGTAATTCCTCTGCAGCATGTAGTTATATGGATTTATTTTTAAGTGCAGTAATGTTCAGAAAAATTTGATAGGTGCTCAAAATCTCCTTTCAACTTTCCTTGAGTGTAAATTCCCAAGAACTGTGGAAAATAAGCGCCGGTTCTTACCAGTTTGAAGAGCCAGTGAACCCAGCCCTCTGTCATTATGCCTTCTCTCTTTGTGCTTTTCATGCGTCGTCACCCTAATTATTTGCCAGGCCGGAGATTTGGGGGTAGCATTTAGGCCTTGTTAAGGGAGAGAACGGTTGTTTGCCAGGTCTTTGCACGCTTGCTGAACTCTTGGGCATTTGATTAGAAAATTTAATGAGGCAATTAAAATAACACTAACAAAAAGATTTGGGGTGAAAAAGATGTGGAATGGCACTACTGTCAAGAAAGATATATTCTTGCTTACTGACTCACTTAAGCGGTTTAAACATGATGATGATCCAGATTTATTATTTAAAGCAAAATATTTGGTGGACTCGACTTTTAGACATGATCGTTCTCATGTGCCTGTAGGCGGTGAAGTCATAGTAAATAAACTCTCTGCAGGACATCACTGTCTGCAAACATAGACATGTCTACTTTGTTGTGATGCAAGAAAATGCAGAGTTATGTCTGCGAGCCTGCAGTGTTTTTTTTTTATGGGGGGGATCTTTTTTTTTATGTCTGCTTAGGCACATGCAGGCTGCTTTCTCGCTTGAAGCCAAATCTTACTGTAATTTGCCACAGAGCAGTTTCTGTGGGAGATTAACAACAGAAAGTTATGTCAAAGTGGTTGCAGCTGTTTTCATTAAAGCAGTTGTGTGTCATTCTGTCCTGATGCACAGGTGTTTCCATGACGATGGTCCCACGTGTGTCTGGGGTAGATCAAATGATGTTGAATTTAAAAAAAAAAAAAAAAAAAAAAAACAATCATAAAAAATGA
>VUQJ01010089.1:49636-65517 GCA_015108635.1 Andinoacara biseriatus
AATGGAGTTTATAAGCTGAGGTTACACAACACATTTGACTGCAATATACCTCAAACATCTGATTTGGGGTTTCAACAAGGGAATGCAATGTGGAAAACGCTCACACAAAAAGCTTCTAGTTTCCCAGCTGCCCCGTAGAAGCCCACGTTTCCTGTGACAGCTCAGGGCCAAATGTTAAAAAAGCACAAATCATCCGTCCTGTAAGTCAGTAGGGCCGATTATTGTGCAGCAGCCCTTAATTTGGACAAAGTTGTCAGCGGGCTGTTTTGGCCGTTGGATAAATGAGTAAAAATGTAAGTGCATTCCCGAGATGAGCTATTGGACTTGCATATAAATGGTCACCTCACCTGTATTTTATTTCAGGTCACAAACACACATTTATTGCCTTTATTAACGGAATGAAATCAACTAATTCTCCTGTTTAATGAACTCTTTAATGGAAGAGAAAGCAGTTTGATTATGACTTTCCATCTTTTACAGTGCCTCACACCTCTGGGTGTTCACGTATGCATGCATGTCAAGTTCTTTGTATGATGCAGATAAGCCCGTAGCTACAGTGGAGAAACTAGCAGTACTCAAGTAATTAATTTCTCATTGAGTGACAGTTAAGCTGTGGGGCAGAAGCCTGGCCATTGTGGATAAACAGATACGAGTTGATTTATGTTTGAGTCCAGGGCATGTGCGCTTATCTCTGTGTGTTTCTGCTTGCTTTATTTTAGCTGACATGCATGTGTGTGTGTGTGTGTGTGTGTGTGTGTGTGTGTGTGTGTGTGTGTTTATACATAATGCAGTCACTACAGCTGCTGCCTGTAGCTATGCTTTTATTTATATACTTGGGGTCTTTGGAGTCTTCCTAAAGTTGTCTTATAGTGAGGAGATCCATCAAGCCGGTGCAGGAAAAACAACAGAGAAGCAGAGGTCAATTGAGAGCATGGAGCACATCAGAGGAAACAATGGTTACTGAATTATTGAGTCCTTCCTGTCCCATCAGCCATTTGTCCCAGGCCTAATGGGTTTCTTCTCTAAAAGGCAGTGTGTGAGAGAAGGAAAGGAATTTACTTTCCCTTATTTTAATTTCTTTTACCTCTGCTGAGGAGGTTGTGTTTTTTTAGTAGCATTTGCATGTGTGTCATTCTGTCTGTTAACATGATAACTCAGCTAGTTTTGAATGAATCCTGATAAAACTTTGTAGGAGTGGAGAGCGGGGTCATGTTAACGATTCATTAAAATTTGGCTTATGTCCACTGAGGTCAGCTTAATGATTTATTGGTTGAAAATTGACAAAAGGGCCTTATAAGTTAGAAACTATGATTCTTACAAGTGTGGTGTGTATTGCCAACATATAGAAAATACTGTATAAAGATTTAAAAAATGTTGCATTTGACCTCTGACCTTTCCTTCCAAGGTCGATTGATGGATCTGCTCTTGGAGTGCTTCTTGTTTTGTTGCTTTGTTTTGTTTTGGAAAATGTTTTGTTTTAAAAAATGTGCCTTTATCCTTAAAACTTAGGTAGGCAGCATGTTTTTGGTGTCACTGGACATAAAATCCATAATAGCATATAGCAACTCGAGGCATCCAAGAGGGAATTATATTCCTACAACTTGTTTTGGCTCTGTTTTTGAGCTTTAGAAAATATAGCACATGATGGCAGACGTCTCCTCAAACCAGATCAGTTGATGGGTGTGCGGCAAAAAAAAAAAAAGAGAGGTTAGAAAAAGGGGGGGGAAAGTAAACACAGGAAGTAAGCTGTGAGTGTGCAGTGGATTTAGCAGACGACTCCAACTTCTGAAGCATTTAAATCCTATGTGAAGTCAAATGTCATGATTGACTTATATTTACTAGCATATGAAGCATTTGCACATCCTTGGCTGATGGGAGCTGCAGATGGAGGGCTGCCTCGTATTTTTCCCCTTTAAAAAATTTTTCTTTTTACATTTCTTCTTACTGCAGCTAAATAAACTGAGCCTCCTAACACGGCTAATTTAAAAATGCTGCACTGGCTTCAAATTTAACTTTTGGGTTATCATGTTGTGTAAACTGACTCATCTTACATATTCAGAAAAAACATTGCCCGAGCTGGTCTAAACACAAAAGTTACAAATCTATAATTCAGTGGGATGAAGGATACAAAGAAGTGTGATGTGTGTACTGAAAACACAGAATTGAGTGACCAGCTGTCTGACTTGGGTTGTCTGGAGCTGCAGAGGAATTTGCTTGCCAGCTCCTTCGATTAATCCACACTTCCCTGGGCTGCACAGATTTAACTCTCATCACACTGTTATTAATCGATGGGAATTGAGCACACACAAACATGCCCACATCTGCACACGCTCATCAGAAATGTGTGAGACACACACACACACACAGTTGGTGGCAGCACAGCCGTGTGCAGAGACTCACACACAGCTTTAACACTTTTCCAGAGTATGCGTGAGCCACTGGGGTTTTTATTGGGTGGGCTGCCATCCAGCCATGAGTTCAGGAATTTGGTCTGTCAGCTAGCAGTCAGGACACGGCAGGTGTCTCCTCAGCAGAAAAGCGTCAGTCAAGGGCCGATAAACAACCACAGCAGGAGAACCCGTGGCCAAATCAATAGCGAGACGTGTATTTGCCCTGCTCTGGCTGCAAGATCTTCTTAATCACATAAAAACTTGCCTGCTCCTGGCTCATGGGAGTACATTCACACGCACCTCCGCCTCAGCGCCATGGAAGTGACATGCCGTGGGCTGCAGATGTCTCCTTGGGAAGCCATTACGTCAGTCGGTACGCTTGCCCAAAACTACAGCTGTTGTCTCCCAGGATCTGTTTGGGCGTGATTGCTGTCAGGTCATTCAAATCAGCACACAGAAAAAGAAGCCCTTTTTTACTGCACTTCCTCACACCCAAGTGTTAACCATTCATTTATGTGCTAAACCAGTAGCATGAAATTAAAAGTAAGCACGTACATCTTGTAGGCAGAACGCCATCTTGCAAAATCTGCTACCTGTCTGTGACTTGACACGAGTGACGTACCTGCAAAAGTAATCGGATGAAACATGACTGAGCTTTAAGTGGCTCTTAGTGAATCCACATGCACTCAGGATATGTGGTTACCGTGCTGATGTTAAAACTCCTTTAGCACTCTGCATGTTACCTCTGTGTTCTTACGGAATGTAGAGAGTGGTTTTATCCATAGCATAATGAACCTTGAAGCTCTGAGGACAATATATCAAATCGATCACGCTAACAATGGGGTTTAAATAAGGCATAGCGATTGTTTTATAACCACTCTCGCAGTCACCCAGCAATTAGTGGGCCAGCTAAAGTTTTACAGCACAGTAAAGCTGGAAGCGTAAAATAAGAATCAGTGAAAAATGTGCAGCCAGCTTGTGGGGCTAACGATTGATTTTTACTCCATGGTTTATTTTCACACAGCCTTAACGAATGATTTGCAGCATGCCATTAGCATAACCTGAATCTATCAAACTTTACTTAATAATCAGGATATTACAGTGTATTACAATTCCTCTCTTCAGAGAGAGTTGTTGTTGTTACACACTGGAAAAATGATTTGACTGCAGTCATTAAAGTCGTCTCACTGCAACAGCTTTTAAAGTTGCACAAAAGTGCTGTACTTCCTGTGGCTGTTACTTTATCCTTGCTTAAGAGGTTAATAACACTCAAGTTATTGGCACTGGGATGCACGCACATGCACGCCCTTAAACTTCAAAGACACACGCTGTCCACGGCAATCAGTATCGATCGCTCCCCTACAGATTCCAGTAAAAATCAGCACAGAGCCTTAATGATTCTGATTGGTGTTTTCTCAACTGCTCGAGCAGTCACCCGTCAGTCTGCGCCTAAAGCGCAGTTGCGTCAGAGAGTTGCACATACAGAATCACTGAATAATAAATTTTGTGTATGTTGTTAGATCATAAACATGTTCACACTGTAGTACACTGCTGCAGCAGCCGTCACCACCGTGTTGACTCACAGTAGCTTTGATTGATTGTTATACATCTTTAATACCATTATAGTAACGGGGAAAGACTATAGATATAGCAACCAGGTGGAGACTGTGTACATATTTAAAGTATCTGGAGTTCATTTAATACTTAGTTTTGCAAACAGCTATTGAGCGAATACTGTGTTAATTCACGATGTTCAGGGGAAACGACTCCATTATTTCAAAGCAACTACATGTATCCTGTGCAGAACTGTAAACTACAGGCCTTCTCTCAGATACCCTGATGAGGAGAAAATGTTCTCTTAGTGGATGAAGTTTGCCTTCAGGGCTCTCTCCCAGAGAGCTTTTTTTTCTGTTATATTATTTAGACCTTTCAGTCCCAGTTTGGTTAAGTTTATGCACAAATAAATAAATAAAATAAATAGAAAAACTACTTCCCTATATTTAGGAAAAGATCATTATGGTGCACTGTTTCATCAGCCTTAGCCACATCCTACAGTGCCAGTCTGGCAGGAAGCCCTGAAGGCGAATATTCCCACTGCTAGGGACATTGCCTGTAGGTCCAAATCCCTCCAGCCACAATGTCTGTCTCCACCCGAGAAGCAGAACCATTCTGTTTCTTATCTTATATCAGAAAATGTATGTATGTTTATGCATGTTTTTCTTTCTTTTTTTTTTTTACAATGTGAACGTAGCGCCTTGTAACCTGCACTTATACTGTACATATACTTCATTATGCCCCCATACAAGGTGCGGTACATAATCCAGGGCTGCTGTGCCTCATTTTTAACCTAGCTGTTTCAGCAGTGCACCACATAAATCACAGAAATAAATAACATCGTCCATTATTAAAATGTTAAAAAGTATCTGTTAAATTAAATCGTAGTGCTTTTAACCGTAAGCGTAGGAAAATATCATTAGCATCTGCTGCAGATTCCCTGGACATTTGTAAAACAGCATTCCTTTCCTTTTTATTCAAGGAAAGGCCACTTGAATGGAAAATCAATTCCCATTGAAATTGTGACATGAAGAAGCTGAAATTCCCAACGATTTCCACTCTTATATATTTGACAAATTCCTGCTTATCTGAACTCCCGGGGTCTCTCCTGATCAAGTCTATATAATTGTTTAAACGTGACACTGATTGTGCTTAAGTCAAACTTTTAGCTGTAAAAAAACCCAAAAAAAACAGGTTATCAGCTTATTCATCTGCTATTCAAGACAAAATGTTGTTTAATTTGTTATTAGGCCACACTTTGACTCATGTGATCCAACATTACTCATTTTGACTAATCAAGTGTCAATAGATTGCCGTCATTTCTTACCTTCACTGAATGTTCAATATTAGTATAATGCTTCATCATTTCTTATTAAGGGACTCCGATGATCCATATAAGGTCCTGGATTGATATGATATTTACACAATAATCAACAATTTAATAAATGTTATTTATTCTGTAATTTAGCATTATTCTTCCAAGTAACAGCTGAGCTTTTACACTGAAATAAAAAAAAATGTATCTTACACCCACGACCAAGAGAAATGAATAAGTTACACCCTTTCATCCATTTTAAAGGCTCTGTGTCAGTCTGAAACTCTGTAATCACTCTGTGATTAAATTTTCAGTGTCAGTTCCACTCTTTAAGATTAGAACTACTTGTTAGGAATTGCTATCTACGCGCTTGACATTGGAGAAGGCCTTAGTTCCTAAATTTAATACCACGCAGCATATATTTTTTATGTTTTATATACAGTATTTATGGGTGAGAAAATGCTTTGTGGATGCGAGCCAAGAACTTCTAAGATGGCCCTCTGTGGAGGGAGAGGAAAAAAACACACAGGAACATCCCCTGTGTGGGATCAGTTTTACACATCATTTAACTGAGAAATTGTGTTTCTCTTTTAACAGATCTCAGCAACCATTAGTGAGGACCAGGTCCCCACTTGCTAGAAACTTTGGTATGCCAGCATTACAGCCAAATGGCTAACCAGCGTTATCATGACTTGAGCTCGAACAATTACAAGGGCCCGTGTTCTTGTGAATATGTGTCACATTAAATTTTGGCTGACAGCAAGGAAGGAGGGAAGTGAGGACAGAAATGCTGTAGGGATTAATGTTGAGCTCGGGAGCCCATTTCTTCACAGCATTAGCTGCCTGGTGGAGCACTAAGGGCCTGACAGGGAACTATGACACAGCGTGTTGAGCCATTTGGGAGTGTTTCAAGTGAACACACACATTTTCTTCGACCCCAAGTGTGCGTGTGTGTGTGTGTGTGTGTGTGTGTGGTGGGGCAGAGGGATTGGAGGGTTGAGGGGGAGTTGAGTGTGAGCTACTAGCCAGATTGCATACCTAACACCTCAGAAACAACAGAGAGCTCCGGTTTTCCTGCATTAGCTGCATCAAACACGTGCTTTCTAAAGCTGAATTTCCAGAGCAAAAAATGTGAAACTAATTCATAAATGGGAGAGGACATATTGCAAACAAGATCCCAGGCCACCAAACATAGAGTAAAAATGGAAGTTGATAAATGATGTTGGAATGCATATAACTACCCACACCCCTCTGTGCTATATGTAAATAAATTTGGCCTAAAGGTCTGGCCTATTTGAAGGGATGGCGCTCTAAAAAACAGGCCAGAGAATTTCAGATTGGTGTTTTAACGGTGTGACCTTTGAGTGAGTTGAATACATGTAGACAGCAGCGTGGAGCCTGATGAATAGCTTGGGTCTTTTCCCAGCTGGGAGAGCAGATGCTGAGAGGAGAACGTGTTTTTATATCCTCCTGCACTGTCTTTTTCTCACTGCTTCTAATCTTATAGTGGATATGTGGGGAGGGGGGGGCAAGTAGTTGGTTGGAGATGACACATTATTAACTCTCCTGGCGTTAATCTTAATGCCTCATGCTAGAGGACTATACACAATCCATTTTAATGCAATTAGCTCTTGCCAGGAAGGATGAGTTATTCAATGGGAGCATAATTGCATCCTCAAGTTTTTACACTGGTTCATTCCAGGGATGTAATTACTTTCATACATGGTTTAACACATGGCATCACTGACACAAACATTATGCACACATACGGAAGCACTCATGCAGACACATCCACATTCATATGGAAGTTAGATGGCCAACAGTTCATCAAACAATCATGCAATTTTACCTGATTATACAAGCCAGAAATGCAAAATTGCCCAGGATCAGGTTTGATCAGTGTTGGCATTCGCGCAGAATTCCAAAACGGCAGACCCAGATGCATCGGGTCTGGAGATTGATGGGCTGACTTCAGATGTCTCGCCCTGAGGGGGACAACTGTGTCTTCCTGCTTTCCCACCAAGCCGTCTAGCTGCTTTGTATTAAAGCCAGGATGACAAAAGCTCCAAACATTACCCTTTGATATTTCAGTGGAAGATAAAGTAGGATGCACAACATACACTGGATTTTTTTTCCCTCCTCAGTCTGTTTACCCCCTCCCTTTCCTTGCCATCATCACATTTTTTGGCTTTAAAGTCTGTGCTGTCTAAACTATTTCCAAGAGACTTGGCAATGCCATCCTTAATGCATCCCCTTACTCCACCCAGCTTTTCATCCCGAGAGTTTTATTTAAAAACTTTCCGTTTTAAGGTTTGTTATAGTTACTTGATTATGTTTTTGTTTCGGATATCTTTACGTGACAGATGGACAATTTGAAATTAAAATCTACCACAATTAGTTAAGGTTTTAAGTTTCTTTCTCAGAGGTGATTTTGCTCTCCCTTAAGGATAATCGACTTTGAAAACACGAGGACTTCGCGAGATGACGACATCTCGTTGAGAGCGATTGCAAGGATGAAACACACAAAGAGTGTTTTTTTTTTTTTTAAACTTGATAAATTCTCTTGTTGCTTACAGTGAATAGCTTAGACACTAAGCTGCCTTTCCCTTTCTCTCTTATTGTAATATATTAGACAGAAGGCAAAGATGGACTGCTTATAGAATTGTCCCTCTGAGGCCAATGCCTAACCAGTGATGTCTGTGTAAATAAAGGTTCTTTTCAATGGGACTGCAGGCAGAGAAATAAGCCCAATGAGCTGCCGCAAGGGATACTGTTCCTCTGCTCTAAGTCTATAAATAATGGAGCTGAAAGAGAACTAGGGCTAGAAACGATCTCGAGTGGCCCAGGGCAACCCACGGGGCCCTGTCAGAGCCAGGGGAAAGCAGAGGCCCTACATCCACCCACAACAGTCCCAAGCATCCAGTTAAATTTGGCAAGACAGCAATGCTCAGCCATTTACAACGAGGGGGCTGATCAATTGTTATGCAACTGTTTTATTTCTTCTACCACTGCACTCTATTGAATAAAGGATGTGCAAAGGGACCAAAAGGCCTTTGCTGCTCTTTGAAAAGTTTGTAGGAGTTGATTTGCCATTCAGGAGCAAACTTTGGCCAAAGATGTTAACAGTTATGCATGATATTTAAATCTGGAATTTACCTAACCTAAAAAAAAGGAACTAACGCAGCTAGCTAGGTTATGGTCATTTCTCCCACACTTAGAAAACAGTGTCTCTGGTTGTCCGACATGACTGTCAAAGGCTGACCACTGTGTGTTCTTATGAATAACAGTGTGACCTTCATGTTGACTCCCTTGCAACCCCCGATCGGCGGCAGCACCAGTCCAGATGCACTAACCTCTCCTCCATGTAGCAAACTCGCTGACAAGCAGCTTTTCCAGCCAAACATAACACATTTCCCGATGATGATGATGTGATTTTTACTGTCCCAAACAACAACCCCCACAGCACAAATGACCTTGAATGTCGAAATTTAAAGCTTTCTGGTATGGACAGATGTCAGAGCTGTCATCGGGCAATAGTGTCGTGTGGGTGAGAGTCCAAATGAAATCACATTATTGGGATTTTGTTTTCATGGAGTGGCTATTTCACATATCTTTATATTGGCCGACATTCTTTATCCATATACAGTACACATTAATATAGTCAAATTCGTCCATCAATCCATTTTCTGCCACTGATCTGAGCCCTGGTCATGGGGGTTGAAGTCAAAAGAGAGAAGCCAGGCCTCCCTCTTTATAGCCACCTCCATCATGTCATCTCAGGGGGAGACACTAAGGCGTTTCCAATCCAGCCAAGAGAAAAACATGTCCTGGGTTTGCACTGGGGCCTCCTTCAGGGCAGACATGCTGAGAACACCCCACCTTGGTCAGCTGCCAGTAGGCATTCTAGTCAGATGCCCAAAACACCTCAACTGGCTCATTTTGATGCGGAAGAGCAGCAGTTCTTCTAATACTGAAAGGGTAAAACAAAGGGCTCATTTTTATTAACTCTGTATGTTAAAGTCATTATATTGACCTGCTCTTACTGCCATATTTCACCTTTCAGGTGTTCTTGTCTGCAGTACCTGCTGAGATAATTCAAATATGGTTTACCAGTAAGCTGAATGTTTGCTGTACACATCCACATACCGTAAGGGTGTGCAAATATGTGTGTGGAGATGGGAGCATCTTTCCTACCCATTATTTCTTTGAGTGCCGTTGCATTTCACACTCAAATTTGGCACAGGGGCCCACCACGAGGAGAAAATTTACATGACTGGTGGTGTGATTCAACATAATAACACTCACCGTAACCCACTTCACTAGAGAAAACTGAAGCCGTGCCAGAGCTAGTGTGTCTATTTAGCGTGCTTTTGCAATGCTCAGGCACGTCTTGTGATGCAGACATCCCGCCAACTCATTTATAAATGATCTGAGAGTATGATACAGCCCTAGGAAAAAAATAGAAAAACGTGTAGCTGTCCAAGTGAATTTCACTGACATGGTACTTTATATAGAGCAGACTGGACTTCAGAGTGAAGAGAGCGAGAGTGAATTCCGTTTGGTGTTGAACTCCACTGTTGTACCTTCAGGGTACAGCCGTGGACACACAGGTCCAACTGTGACATCCATTTCATTGACTTGGTCCTGCAATATTTACCATTCTATTCCAGCACACTGTGTCAAATGCACCCTTTTCCAGTACTTGTCTCCCATTTCAGCACTCTGACAGTATATTGTTCAAAGTTAACTTTCATCATTTCCCATCTTTCACTCATGTAGCTGTGTTAATTCATAGCAGGGCATGTCTGAATAATGATGATGATGTTAGCGCCAGCCTTCTCTAGAGGAACTGAGAGTGAAACGTTCTGCTCGTGTTTTTCTCTGAATGTCCCAGGGAGGTCTATCAGAAACTGCTAACCCATAGCTCCAGCTTTGGCAGCTATTTTAATAAACAAGCCGAAACATGCTTTAGCAGTTGAACAAGACCAGAATAGAAACGGAGTGACAAAACGATGAGCATCAAAGTAGAAAAAAAAAAACAAAAAAACAGGTCTCTGATGTAAACATCTTGATTAAGTATTAGCAAGCTCTCAAGAATACTAGACTCCAAATGCTCTTCCACTGTTATTGCAAATTATTTAGCACATACTCTGAATATTTAAACCCATAAAATCCATCTCCATTTCATTTGTTTATTACCTGGAGTATTCAGCTCATCAGGTCTCCAGCTTTTAATTTATAGAAATCGGTTAGAAATCTTTAGAAAATTCCTGCTAAACTCTTTACAATAGTCGAATGCAGAGTTAATTTACCAATCCTGTCAGTTAAACATACAGTTGTCTAGCCACTCTTTACTGGATGATTTTCTGCATTTCTAATGAAAGCAGTAGAAACCCCATCTGGCCAGTAGTTTCTATATTTTGTGCTAAAATAACAGAAGATCTGAAGTTTCCAACCTTCAGCTGAAATGATGTATGTTGCAACCTTATTTGAAACATCTTATTTTTATTGGTTTTTCACTTTATACGCATGAGGTATGCTCAAGGAAATCGATTCTTAGAAATTAAATACTGTACATACCTGATTCAATTTTCATTCTCCACTTCAAGGTTACCCGGAAGTGAAGCTCTTAACTGATTTCAGCAGCTATTTTTTAGATCACTCCCTGGAAGTCCTGTTGTGATCCCTTGTGCTTGTGCCACTGAAATGTGTGCTGGATTGTCTCCATTGTGTAAACACAGCAATCCTTCAACTTGGATTTCATTTTGGAGACGTGAACAAAGTCACATGGACCGAAATCTGGCAAGTAGGGTGGGAGGTGACCAAAGATTGTGTTTTTGTGGCCACAGACCTCCTGAGTTTTCAATGTACTGTGTGCTGGTGCATGATAGCAATGATGGCAGCACCGTTCAGGCTGTTTTCATGGAGTTTTCTCCTTCATGTTTCAGGACAGTAGAGTAGATGTCTGTGCTGACAGTGAAAAGAAAAGAAAAGAAAAGTTTTCCCCACCAGTCATGACCCTCGGCACAAGTTCGGTAAGACAGAAAAGTTGATGTTTGAGGTTCATGGTGAAACCGCAGACCGTACATCCTAAAATGGCAGCTATGCTGAAATCAGTCTTGAAGTGCACGAACAAATGACCTTGAATCTAAACCC
This sequence comes from Andinoacara biseriatus, assembly GCA_015108635.1. NCBI lineage: Eukaryota > Metazoa > Chordata > Actinopteri > Cichliformes > Cichlidae > Andinoacara > Andinoacara biseriatus. The sequence continues at coordinate 61,052 of VUQJ01010089.1, forward strand.
AGTATTTCACAGTTTCCTTAAAAATATCAAAGGTATAAACCTGTCCAGATATTTCTTCCTCTGATGCTCATTTGCACCGTCCTGTGTTACTTTTGACAAGGCAACGTACCCCAGAGTAAAGTAAAGCACATTAAGCTAGCCTATCCTCCCAGAGCATCTGCTGCTGGGCACCCTCCATCAAGGTTGCCCTTTAACCAGTGGTGTGACAGTTCCTCTGCCACACCTCAGCTTCACAATGTGTGCTGAAGATGGATGTGTGTGAGCATTGTGGTGTTGCTAGCTGCCAGCCCAAGTGACCAGTCGAACGCTGACAGCTACCTTTGATAGGCACAAAGTTGGTACTGCTAATGCTGCAAGCTTTACCACAGTTACTCAGCAGGTCTGAGGTCTATAAAATATAGCAGTTCAACCTAAGAAAGCTGCCATATTGTATAGTTGTCCACCTCAGGTGAGTCCAAGGTGGTGACCCAACTAACTACTGCTATTTACAGAGAGGATGCTAGAGCTGGACTTAGAGAAGAGCTATGGAGAGATACCGTATCATACTGCTTTTTACTTTTGAAAACCAAAGCAAGAGGATTTAAGAATTTTTTTAATTGTTGTTGTTTCCAAGTGTCTACCATTGCTGCATTTTTAAAAAAACTGAGACAAAATTTGACTCTGTCACTGCAGCCTCAGTGTCCGTGAGTTAGCAGTGTATTGTATTGTAGTGTAACACGTCCCAGTTTGCTGAATAACTTGCGTGATGTGGTAATTGCATGGAGCCACAGAAAATAACAGCATAGTTAAAGCACAAACACGTTTTTCCTTTGTTTCCTTTGTCAGCTCTCAGATGCCTCCTTTTGCGCCATTTTGCTTTTTGCCCCTGTTGTTTTCACATTTTTATTGTGTGTGTGTGTGTATGTGTGTGTGTCTCTCAGGAGTCTCTGTTCATAGACACCATCAGATTGCCTCTAAATGTGCTGCTGGTCTCTCTTGGTATGGGAGACTTGGCCCTTTCCCATCTCGCCTGGTCACCCATTCCCAGCTGAGTAACAATGAGGCTAGGCAGCAGTGGAAACTATAGGCAGGCAGATATGACAGGGAGCAGGCAGCTGTGAATATGGATGGAGGCGTAGGTAGTGTTTGTTGGAAAAAGAGGAGGAGGGGAGTCACAAAGGCCTCAATCTAGGGACCATTGCTCGCCTGTCATCGAGGTGGCAGAGCGGACAGACCGCCTCTCTGCTGAGCTCACCCCGATCAAGAGCCCAGAAACCCTTAAACACCGTGGAACATCCAAAAACGTTACTGCTCAGTGACTGTGCCGTACAGGACTACTACTGAGACATGGCCCAGAAGCTCAGCAGAGTAAATCGCAAGTAATATGGGATAATAAAGAAATGTACCCAGTACACATGTTAAATGTAGCTGGATTTGTTAGTATTTTGTTTTGTAGACCACGGGTCAAAAAAAAAATCCTTTGAATATTTTCCTCATAAAAATGAGTTTTATTTATACCCATATGACAGAAAAGCATTTTATTTCAGTCATCCATTTACATTTTGAAAACTGATCATTTTGGTCTTGGCTTCAGTTATTTTTAATGAAAAGGTTCATAGCAAATGATGTTATTACCAATGACAGCAAAATTATAATTCATGTCTCATAACCCTAGCTTTGGATACAATCTTTGTGAAAATACTAGGACTTTGTGACTGTAGCTGGAGCTCTTTTCTGTGTTAAGCTATTTGAGTAAGTGTCTTGGATTTGTAGTTGATCTTAGCTCCCAAGAATCAAAGTGCATACCCAGCCAATTATTGCCACAAGTGATGTAGCAGAGCAGCATATTAGGGCCTATGTAAGCTAGGGGGGAAAAGGCAGAGACAGGGGCAGTAGTCAGAGAAAGACCCAGAATATTCTAGATTAAAGTCTCAAATGTTTTTATTCTTCTTTTGTTGTTGTTTCCTTCATCTTGGAGATTTTGATCCATTTAATATACAGTCAGAATTGACCCAGGAATCCTTAACTGGAGAGAAGCACAGCAGCAGGACTCAGCTTACAGGGAGATAATAATGTATACTGCTTGTGCATCCATGAGTTTACTGAAGGTTCTCTTTGCTTTTTGTATGAAGCTTTTCTTCTCAAAGGTTAATTGAATCTGTTCACCCCAGAAAAACTTGTTTTTTTTCTATTGAGGAAAAACACAATAGTCTCACTTCCAACAAAGCCCCAAAATAGACAGACTTATAGCAATACACCAACATTTTCAAGCCATGTTAGAGAGGCACTTGATATTGCTTTAGACAGAAGGTAGAAAAAAAAATAAGTTACCTTCTTTTTAGTTTAATAAAATCATGTCAAATAGTATAAAGGACTTAACACCCCCCCCCCCCCATAACTGTGTGTGTGTGTGTGTGTGTGTGTGTGTGTGTGTACAGGAATGAACACATTTGTATGAGAACATTGGGTTTCCCTGAATTATGCTCCGCGCATCCCTTCCATCGATCAGCACCTCTGTGTGACAGCAGGAAATCACATCATATTACTAGCCCTTCGCTAATGTCGTTAGCGGATATTGTTCTGAGGCGAAGTGTGGACTCGGCCCAATGTGATTAGTTCCGATGATGAATTTGCCCTGTTGTTTGGGGACCGTTAACTGACTAGAATGATTGACCTGAACCAAGAGCCTTCTGGGCTTTTATTGATGCTCCCCGAGTGTTATTCCTTTAACGACTGCACTCCGATCATTGCCAGCTTTATGGCTTGGGGGAAGCCAAGTTGAGTTAGCAAAGTTAGACTAAAGAGTCTTAGAGGCTGATGACCATAACACAGGCTTGTTATGTACACATATGGTTTGACAGTGGTTGCTGCAGCTAGGCCAGCTGAGTATTTATCCTCTCAGTTGCTGTTTTTGGTGAATATTTCGGTAGTACTTTAAGTACTGTAGGGCTTTCAGATAGGTAAAGGAGAGCCAAATGCCTGGAGGGTTTCGCTTTCTTACATCTGTGGATGTCAGGTGTCTCCTGGGGTGAGGGGCTGGCAGGTTTAGATCCAACAGAGTGGTCAGGGTACACCATGACTCCTCAAGGTTTATTTTCAGCAGCCTCGAGAGGTCCAGGAAAGAAATGGAATAGGTCAAAGTGTTGAGAATTACTAAGAATTTCTGAGGTTTGTTAGAGAGACAACCCTTCGTTTTCCTCACCGCTTTGTACAGTATGTCTTACAGTATAAGACATACTGTCATTCCTTGCAGGTAGACGTAGGGAGCTGCTTGATGCTAATGACACGTTTAAATCATCTGAATTTCTTTTACTGATTTCCGTATACCGTTAATCAAGAGCCAGAAAAGAGGTCAGTTTATTCCATGATCATGCGCCATCTGCACACATACGGAATGTGTGATGTAAACTTTAATGCAATTTCACTTTGTATAACACTGTCAAAAGTAATCGCCTTATATAAAGATTAGTTGTTTAGTTGTTAGTTGGGATTAGTTGTTTTAAGTGATTTTTTTCATATATCATCACTCAACTCATTTTCAATCATTCGTACAAAGACAGAAAACAAAGAACAGAAACTTTGCTGACAGTCATAACTGGTTTCTTGAGTCATTTACACCCAGAGTTTGATTTCTCTCCTTTATTAGCACTTTGCAGTGACTGCTGGTTCCTGCAGTCGACAGAACATCGCACATGCTTCCCATTATGGCTTTGTTTCACCGCTTAAAGTCCTACAATATGAAAACTTATAAGAGTTTTACTTTCTCTCCGGTTGTGAATGTTTATAGAGCTTGTTTGTGTCAGTGGCCTCTATTGGATTGTTTTCATGCAACATGATGATTTGAGTCTAACTTAGTTACTATAATTATGTTGCAGAAGTAAATGTAAAATGTAGCATGTTCTGTTCCTTTGGCTACAGGATCCTATTATGTAAGGTGTTTAAGCTTTCTCCATATTTGCATACATATTTGTAGATTTAAAAAAATCCATGAAGAGTTTCTGTTGTGGATAGCCACGCATATATCAAGCTGTCACACCCATACACGTGTAAATTTGACTCTGCAATTGCCAACGTGTTTTGTGTGTGAACACTATCCACACACACAGGTGTCTGGTGTATTAGATGCATGCGAGGCGTCCTATCATGTCCATGTTGTTTTCACGACCTGCGATCCTCCACCTCCACACACAGACTCCGTTTATGACAACCACACAGTGTTCCAGGTGCACGTGTGCTCACCAGCGGAGGAACGGCAGCTGATTGCGCCGCATGCTGATTTGAAAAGAGGCGCTCGCTACGTGCCGCGCGCCTGCACAGTTCAGTTAACTCCTGCCTACAGGTTTGCACCCAAGGCTGCGAATACTCTAGAATTTTGCAGTTGTTTCCAAGTCCAAAAAATTGGCCCAAACTAACTGGATTCATGCAGTGCAGTAATTAAAAAATGTACATGCTCTTTTGAGTATATCTGATAGCAGGTTGGAGTGTGC
>VUQJ01010089.1:79486-95875 GCA_015108635.1 Andinoacara biseriatus
TTAGTTTTTCCAATATATTTATTCTTCTTTGAAGAGAGCTTTTCTCTGGCAGCTGCTTTTGCTCTCTCCCTCCCCTCTCTCTCTCGCTCCATCACAGAGCTCAGTGCATGCACTGCCATTAGTATGCACACTAAGTTCAGCCTCAATTTGATGTGCAGCCACATGATTTCACAGTCCACCCTGGTGGCACAGATCAAATTTACAGGTATGTAGAAGCAAGACTGATGAGGAGATTCAGGTTTTCATTTTATCTCTACATAAGTTTTTCACAGTTACAGTGCAATAAAATGCCCAAAATACACACACAATATTTGAACATTATGTGTTAGTGTTGATACAATGACTCGAAAACCATTTGGTCTTTTGTCACAATGACTACATCTTATGCAAATTTGGGGGCAACAAAAAAAAATGCACTGAAAACAATTTTCATTTCAAGATTTTATTCACTTTATTTCTGTTTCTTTGCGCAATGACACCCTAGTCAGTGAGAATGACCTTGAGAGTCCACCTGAGCACAAGTTCAAAACAAGTCGTGAGTCTAATCTTTATAATTAATGGGTACAAGAGCCTGTGTCATTCATTACAGCTGATATTTAATCTCATAGATGGAGAATATTTTCTGTCCCTGAATCAAAGCACATTTTGATCCATGAATGATTCCTGTAGAGTGATGGGAGATGAAGCACCCACTCTCACTCCAAAAGGAAAGAGGGAAACTTTGGGCTTTTGCTTTACACGAGTTTCATTCAGCAAGTCGAGTCAATCACTTCCGACATTTCATAGGAAGCCAAAAACATTTGATTGCAACATTATCTCTGCACATGCATGTGATAAAAACTGTATTTATATAAAAAATACTTTAAAGAATATATAAGCATTGGTTAAAAAAGGGTGTCAAGAGTTGAGGAAGTTTCTGTAGAAAGTGGAGACGGCAGCTTGTTAAGGATCTGCTCATCAGTCTTTTTTGTAATAAATCATCTCACTTATTGCTCTGGTACATGGCTTATTTTTCATGCTGTGGCCTCAACTATAGAAACAGATGATACTGAAGCCGTTCTCCCACTTGTGTTACCACATCAAGATGTTATCGCCCGCTTAAAAGCTTATCAAGCAAACAGTAATGATACTGAGTGACTGAATTGTGTGTTTTGATGGATATCGCTGTGAGTAATCTGATACCAAATTGTGTTCCACTTCTCATATTGTTCCGATTTCAGAGTCTGCAAACAGCTACACTGCCCTTCGCTGCTAATTCATACCCCCTCCACCCCCCACCCCCCCGATCCCTCAGCTCGCTTATAGTCATTTGTCATAGCTTTGAATTTTTTTCCCCACAGGTAGAGAAATGGGTTGAAAACCCATTTTAGTGCTCTGTGACAGAAAAATAGATCATCATTGTCCGATGTCTGTTTGGCCCACAGTTAATCTGTTGTACAGTGTGTACTGTGCTGTACTTTCAATAGGCTCCATTTTGCTCCATGATCGGACTGAGAACCTGTCTCTGAAGTATCTGCTAAGCTTTTATGAAAGGGATAATAAGCATCTACGGTGGAAAAAAAAAAAGAAATCTTAGAGGATGATGAGTAGTAACAGCAGGGATCTTACAATTTCCACACAATCTGTGGCTACAATTACTGTAATCACTAGTGTGGAGACTGTATGGAGAAGGCATTTTCTTTATGATGCCATTTCTGCTGGAAATTTAACGTGTTATGCTGAAAAATAATAATAACGATAATGACCACAATAACAAGTCAAAAGGCACAAGTTTTCTAGCTTTTACAAGATGGCTCAAAGGTAGAGAAGCGCTGATACAGAGGGAAATGTTTTCCACATTATCAGACAGACAGTTTGTTCACCAGTTTGTTTTTAAATATAAATCTCTATTTTTAGGCAGACTTTACATAATAACTCTTTATTGGACACACAAACTTAATAGTATGGCCAGGTTTTTGACAGTTTAAGCCAAAATGTTAAAAACTGACAAAAATAAAACAAGAAAACAAATATATCTTTTTTTTTTTTCAAATTTACATAATTTATCACATTTTCAACCCTCACATCTCCGTATGAAAGGTAATTGGAAAAGTAGCACCTACATTTATTTATTGAGAATCTGTCACCAGTCACCTTTCATCTAACAAGCAGGTATGGAAAAAACGCTGTTACCGGAGTAACTTTGAAAAAAAAAAAAAAAGAACTCTATGGTTGTTGCTCTTTGTGACAGCTTCACGTGCCTGTCTTTTTCACAGTCCACACACTCTCCTGTCCTTGCTGCCACCGTGATCAAGGTCAGCAGCTAAATGCCAATTCTGACATCGTTATTCTGCATTGTCATTCAGGAGAGAAGTGGTTAGCGCATTGATTTTTTTTTTCCTCTTTTGCTCTAAGACTGAGTGTCACGTGAAAATTGGTCTTTGTAAAAAATGATCAGTGTTCCGCCATACAATTATCATCTTGTGAATGTATCATTTAAAAGGCAGCATTTATGTATGAGCTAAGTAGAAAATGCAACTTCTGCGTTGTGGAATGTGTAAAAGAGCAGGAAGCGTTTGTTCATAGATTGAAATGCATGTAATACATGGAAGTGGTTGTGCAAACATGTCAGTAAGGAGGCCCATTTATGCAAAATCATACACAGCTCATCTTGCTCAGCTTCATAAAAAGTAGGCAGATTATTTGCACAGTAAAGTGCCCTTTTTCTGCATACACTACTCTGGGAATTTTTGCATGCATCCATAATTTGATGTTAAGTGCCCGCTGATGCATTATGCAGATTAGATAATGCATTATGTGTAATTCAAGCAGACCTTAACTGAACCCAGGATGACATGCAATTCAAGGTCTTCATGCAGAAATCCCGATATGGTGTGATTGCTGGTTGAGCCAGCTACAGTACCATGCTCTCTGCATCACACCTCCTCCACTGCTCACTGTGTGTCACACCTGACCGACAGCAGGTGCACCCTGTGTTCTACGAGACAATCCAACATTGAATTTTGCAACTTTACTTTTAGCTGTTTCTGTTTTTTCTTTCTATTCCTTTGCTTTCTTATTTCGGGAGAGGTGAACTGATTCTTATGGTCTGCTTTCAGGTCATTCTGCAAGGATCATAGCATCCAATTGTTTTCTCTGAGTAATGCCACTTTTTGAAGGCTACTCTATGGTGCTGTTCAAAAAGGCAGTTTTGTGATTTTGAATGGACAATTTAGTTGCTCATTTCACCATCGGGCTCTCATTTAGAGTGAGCAGTGACCTGTGTCATATGGGCACTGAATAGAGGTCAGGCACCGCTAACTGTACTGCAGGGTGCAGTAAAAGACAGAGAGGTGCAGCTACACCTGCGGGTCTAGTCTCAGTGGTTGTGTTGCCTTGTAATGGCATAGGGTTAGACACATGCAGGGACACAAGCGACGAGAGGAATAAACTGGAAAAACAAGAAGTGATAAAGCGAGGTTTGCTGACTTTACCCAATGCACTTTTTCATAAGCACGTAAACACGGTAACTTCTGTTCAATAGCGTTTCTGGCACAGCGCTATACTATTTCTGGCTTCACCCTCCTGTCATGGAAATAAGATAAGCAGGATATAAGTGAAGAAATACAAGCCATCTCTGCCCTTCTCCTTACAAATTATGAGTACCATGTAAACGAGAATCCAGCAAAGATATGCTTAAAACCTGAAAGACCAGAAGTAGGCTACATTCTGCATATATTTACCATAATCATTTCCCCTTTTTTTCATCAATCTGTAAGGTAACTTTTCACAACTTTTAATGCGTTTCCTTTTCTTTTATAACTGCCAGCTATTAGTTTTCACTGTTTCTCTCAACAACCATGTGGGTAATAAAAGCTTGAATTGACATTTAGGCCGTAATGGTTGTCAGCCATCCCTGTAGTAACACCCCACCCACCACCCACCACTTCACTGGGCTTGAGCTTGGCAGTGGGTCTTCTTGCGGCGGTCCATGACACGGAGAGTTATATATGCCAGGGTATTACAGAGCCCTTCTTAATCCGGTTTGTCATGCTGCTCCCTCCGGAGTGGGGTAATTTCATGGTGCTGAACTGGTATTGATAGAGCCTTGGTAAATGAGGCACGCAGCAATCGTTAACTTTAATAACCATAAAGATGTGAGCATTGCAGTCATACAGGCCCACGAGAGGAAACCTATACAGGTGATTAAGAATCGACCTGGGCCGTGGCCAGCATGCACCTTGCATCTCTTATTTGTACTAATGGAATTACCTGTTAAAGATGTCAAGACTATTACCACCAATGGTGCAATTGCTGCAATATACCTTTCCTATTCAGTAAACTGGAGCCTATTTCAATGCTGCAAATTGCATAAGATATGTCACTTCCCCCCGTTTCTACTCATTTATCAAACTCCATCCATAAAGGGTTTCTGTAAATTAGACCTGTGGTAAAGTGGTATTCAGTATTCTGTGAGGGCATAGCTAGACTCAGAAGTAAGCCGTACCAGCAGAGGGGAAAGAACAGCATTCATTCATGTGACTCGAGCATAACTGGGTCAGTGGTTCCGTCAGTCAGCTTGAGCTCTAGAGCATCTTTCCCCCCTCTGCTACCCCTCTATCCCTTAGGTTTGTGGTAGCTCCAGGCAAGACTATAGCTGCAATGTCCACTTGTTTGTCTTCTCCCATTACTGTGGGTTTTGCTGCCTCAGGAGGAAAGTGAAATCCAGGCCACAGACGGGTCAGTGAAAACCAGCCAAAAGCCTTCAGACCGGCTGAGGTCAGATAAACTATATGGATCATTGCAACAGGCACTGATGGGCACTTGACAAATGGTGAATGCACTCCAGCTCCTGATGCATCAGTGACACGTAGGTCAAAAGGCTTTTAGACTGGAAAAACAATGGTAAATAATGGTAAACAATAGTTAACAATGACTAATATTAATTTCTTTGTAATTTTGCTCCAAAGCTGGCAATACCGCCACTGCTTTATGTGCTTAATGGTAACATCGACAAGCCCCTCTTGAAGCCCGCCTTCTTGAGGCAACCTTTATTATTCATTGCTAAACGTCTCATCGGCTTTCTAAGAAAGTTGCTAGGGCTCAGGCATAGATGTACAAGGTGCATTCAGATGGTTCCATGACTGCGTCTATAAAAAGTAAAAACCATGCCTCATTTAAATTTAGCAGCTATCTCCTTGGAAATGGTTAGATTGTGCAGCTATGCACTGTTATTAGTGCTCCTGTACAGCACAAACTGCAACAATTGCAGCTGTTAAGGAAAAAATTGTGATTGTGAGGCCAAAAAAACTCAGACTACTGCCTCATGACAGGCCACCCAGTTTTATCACTTCCATGTTTCTGGTGTGATTCAGACAACTGAGGCTTCACAAAAGTGATACTGCGTCATGAAAATATTACAATGACGTCCAGTTCTATCTTTTTTCCACACACAGTTCATTTTACTTGCAATTAATGAGGGTTTTCCTTCCTTTCTCCTTGCCAAAAGGAAAGACATAAATTGTTCCATGGCACTGCCTCTTAGGCCTCCATTTGAAATACACTTGACAGTATTTTATAGTGCGTTTAAACATTACCCTAAGTAAACTAAACTTGATGTTTAAGCAATGAAAAGAAATTCTGCCAAGCATCATTAAACATATATGCAGAGGGACAGCTGGCCCACAGCCACTTTGATGCCTTTGCTTCTTGAAACAAGTCATTAATAGACTCATTTTTCCTTTACTAAAGAACATAAAACTAATCGAGACAAACAAAGCAGAACTTTCACATTCTGAACACATTTGACAACTTTTAAATCTAATGAAATGCATCTGATTGAAAACTGTGCATCAGAAGGAAAAGAAGAGGGTCATTTTTCCATTATGCATGATTCAACTGAAAGAAAAGTTGACAGAAATAAACCAACTCAGCAACCAATCTGCTGCTTAATAAAACTTTGCGGGGGTTTGACTTGACTTCTCTGGCTCATAGTACAAGGAAACTTTGTTCACTAGTTGAAAAAACAAAAAAGGCGACTGTGACAGTCTCAATTTGTCCTCCAAATGTGCATCATTTTCAGCACTAATTTGAAATGCAGCTCTCAACTCTGCTTCATAAATAAGAACTGAATCTCAGATTTACATTTTAGTTCTACATGCATCTACATTTATTTACTGACAACGGGAACCATAATTCCTTCTGCCACCTGAGATGTAAATTGACAATTAAAAGTTCTAAGACGGTAGATAGCTGTCAGCTACCTAGAAGCATCAGCGAACGGCAACCAGCTCAGAAAAAGGAAAGAGCTGAGAAGAAAGACGTGTTCAGGATTGTCGTTGATGCAACACCTGCCTGACAAAACAAAAGAGGCGCTCCAGCATGCAAGCCGAAGAGGCAAATGTGCACTGATTAAGCTGTTATGATGAGTCCTTGAGAAGCTTAAGGGACTGTTGTGTCCCTTCACTGGGCCGTATGTTATTACTTAATAACTGTAGCAGTGAGAAAAGCAGTGTAAGAGAGAGATCACGAAAAAGGAGGTGACAGAAATGCTTGCTGATGCTGAGCCAGTAATTGCTGCTCTTTGCCGCTGATGGTTGTCGAACTGAAGCTGAGCAAAGGTGTAGTGTGAAGAGGTTTGTTTTTAAATAAAATACAAAAAAACTGGCGGGGACATTGTTACAAGTACCTGCATTTTTCTGTCAAAAAATTTCCAATTCAGTGTGATCAAAAGACTGTCACTTGCCAGCTTTCTTTGTCACTCTGAATATAAAAAGCAACTGTCACTTCCTGTGAACTTGAAGCCTTTCGGTGTTGCAAAATAAGCTGTCGTGCTACTGTGACCTTGAGAATATGCACAGCAAGATGGTAATCATGTGGGTTTAAAACATCCAAAGCTGTGCCTCTGTTTTTAAGCCTTGATTTTACAGTAGGTTGACTTTTTTAAAGTATATCAAAATACTTTCAAAACACAAGGTAACACAAGAAAATACCATTTATACTCTCATAGTCTGATGTTGCATTTCTTCCTTCAAGCCCTTGTTTGCGTGCACGCCTGCTTCCCGCTCTACATGCGATGTGGTACGGGCAAACGCATTACAGGTCCACACCGCTTGAGACTTGGTTAATAAAGCGAAAAGCACGGTTTAATTACTTGCAAATTGTTCACACTTTAAAGGTCGGATGTGCAGCAAAACCGTGTCATTGGTAAAGAACAGCATAAACACAGAATCTGTAAGTGGAAGCACTCCAAATGTTTTTCTATCAGCAATGCCATAAACTGCAGCGTGTGTAAAATTTTATAGCTGAGTTGAAAGCTTATTCAATACAGGCTCATCACGTTGTAACGTTAGGGATATCTGCCACCTTTTGGTGTCATGTGTTGCACCTTCTCTCATCTGTCGGGCTGGAAAAGCAGATTTATTAATTGAATAATTGTTGGTTCTTGTTTACTTCCATCGTTGATCCAGTGTTCTTAGTTTTTGATTGTTTTTAAGATTACGGTTTTGAAACCTGATTTGATTATATTCCATATCTTGAGCTTTAGTTTGTATATTTATTTTTGTGTTTTATGTCGTCTTGTATCAGATTTTGTCATTTGTTCATTTCCTTTTGTGCGTTGCTGTGAGTTTTGAGGCAATTTGAGCCTGCCTCCAGCGTCCTGCCTTTGGGTCCTCACCTCTGTGCTCGCCCGCTGTGACACAGCCACACTTGGTTCTGTAAGTGCGTTAACCTTTCATGTAAAAACCTGATGAGCGTAATTTTCAACACCACCTGCTCAAAATGCTTAGACATGTAGACATTTTCAGCTGCTTCTAACCCTATGTTGTACATACCACAGCTACAAGTGGCAGGCTAAAAATAATTCACTACAAACACCGCAAAATGAAAGCTGCCTGTATGTACTCAAAGTGTTACTGTTGCTGTGGTAGAAATTAAATTTAGTATACAATTTGACCTAAATTTATTAATTTTTTGGAATATCTTTTTTTTAAGTATTTATTAGTAAAAAGGGAACAAATATGACTAAAGAATCCAATAAGAAGCATTAAAAGCATTAAATTAAAAAAAAATTAAATACCGACTCCTGATTTGTATACTCAGACTTTGGGAAGACAAGAGAACTTCCACTGTTTCACTGCTGAAACTTCAGCACCTAAATTCTCCACAATCGTAAAAACCTGTGTTTTGTTTTTGTTTATTTTAGCATCTTTCCCTGTCCTAAAACTTGTGGCATCTCACAAATGGCTTTGAATTATAATCAACAATGTACAAAAAAAGCTGTGTAGAAAAAATCCAAATTTACACCGCTATATAATGTTTTGTCATTCAGCCTAAAATAAAATAAAAGGCATTTTTCGTCTCTATCACTCAACCATCTGTTTAAAGCAGAGTACCCATCCCTGAAGTCTTTTCTTTTGTGAAATTAAACATGAACTATAACTGATAGGTTCAGATCATTTTATAAAACAAAGAACACTCACACACAGACAGTTCAAGGTTTCTCCGCTAGCGGGGAGGAAGGTACAACCCCTCTGATCTCAGGAACGGGACTGCAGTTTCTTCAACAGCTTCTTTAAAAGTTTCACAAACGTATCCCCATCAGAATAAAAGAAACCACAGTAATATATAGAAACTTATGAAAACACTAGATATGATAACTCATAGGAAAACAAACTATAAGTTCACATAATAATTCCAACAATAACCAATAAAGTAGAACTTAAAATCTACAATTATTAATTAGTCCATCAGTGGCATAATTGCAATCTCTCATATCTGATCTTCATCATCTGTGACAAGTAATTCTCTGGTGTGTGACAGATGAAGTCAGTTTCAGCCTTTTTTTACTTGTGTAATTAATTTTTTCTTTTACAGTGACCTCACACAAGCCTCAGAGTTAAACTAGACTAATGGAAAGGTTTTATGGTTGATTAACACAACATCATGTGCCAAATGTTCTTAAAGACACTTATTATTTTAGAAACATTAGGCTACACAACACCTGTAACAAAGGATTCTCAGTAGGAGACGGTGTCTAAACTGATTGAACAGAATATTTGATGTACTAACATTTATACTGAATATCTGTACAAAGTTCTTTTATAGCTAACTTCAGAGCTGTTTCCACAAACAAACTTCGATATCCAGAGAAAAAAACAAAACTTATGTATATGATGCATGGCTTCTTATCTCGCCCTCCCGTTCTTTCTTTTCATATCTATTTACAGCCTTCCTTCATTAACACCTCCTAATTGGCCATTGGGCTAAGCTGAAAACAATGAAGCATTGATTTCCTTAAACATAATCACCTCATCCACTCGTTTAATGACTGCTGTCACTGTAGGCTGCTGAGAGAAAAATGACCAGTCAATGGTCCCATCGATACCCTTCACCTTCCCTCACCAAAGGCTAAAGTGCGCAGCCACCCACTCCATCTTCGCAGTTTGTTTTAACCCCTTTAGTTGCCTGACACGCTCCAAGCACTGCATCCATCACAACCACAGTCATGTTTTAAGTCGTTCTGATCCCATATCGCACCGGAATGCGCACTGATTACTACCGTGCCCATGAGCAGAATAAATCTATTATGAAATACCGCACAATATATGCATAAACACACAAGCCACATAGATAATAGATGGTCGTTAACCTCACTCTGAGCTCTTAGTTACCTGAATGGCAATATGGCTTGTCCAAGTGGCCATTTGTCGTCTAAGTGGCACTAGTGACTGGCCCAGAAGAGTAATGAAGCTGCTCTCTCCTCCACATACCAGATGGTTCGTAGTGATCATGGTTAATGTCGACCTGGCGGATTGCTGGAACTCACCCCACGCTAGACACACACACCAAAATGTGTTTGTGTGTTTGTTAGGGATATTTGTTGAGTGTGTTCAGGGAGTATTCACAGAAATGAATGCAGTAAATATAAAAACACTAAATGCGTTGTATTTTTTCAGAGGTCTGAACCACACTATTCTACTGTTTCTACTAAACATCACTTTTGTCCACAACATAGTTTTGTTTGTTTTTTTGTTTTTTTTTTAAATTTCTTTTCTTTTGGTTTTTGGCTTTACAAACTTTCTCCTGTCACTCATGTGGTTTCTCTGTATTGCTGATCATACTATATTTTCTGTACCAAAAAAAAACAAAACATAAACCCTCAGACTAATAGCACTGTCCTTCCAGACAACTATTGCTTTTTCATTTCTTTTACCGAAGGTGCAAAAACAACTGGGAGAGACCAAAACGTGTTACCACTATGGATTTTCATTGCAGTGAATTTATATTGCTCAGCTCTTGTCTGAGTAAATATAACTTCACAAGTGATTGATTGGGCAAATATTCCTAATACATCCTGCCCTCATGCTGAAACAGCTGTCAGGGTGATTCCTTCCAACAGCTGGACTCTTCTGAACCAACCCCAGAGACAAAATGTAGAAATCTGATCATGCAGCATTGCCTGAGTGGTCGTTAAAAACCAAGTCTACAAGATTATAACTGACTTTTAATAATTTAAAGTCTACAGTGATCTCAGACAACTTGCAATATTTAGATTTCACATCACTGAAGTTGACCTGAAGTTTATTGTTGTTTAATCCAAGCCCAGAATTTGCTGCTTCATTGACACCCCGTCTGTTTAGTCAGCTAAATAGTGACATAGCATAAATCCCATTTGTATAAGAGTAGCCTTTGTGACCTCGTTAAGTGACTAAAACTCTGCTGCAGTTGAGTTGCTAAGCTGTACTGTGTGTGCTACAAGCTACGTTCAACATACCCAGGATATCTTTCAGGCTTCACTTGGCAATCATGATAAGTGGCCACACAAAGGTGGTCATCAGATTGAGTCTGATGATTATAATTTTAATAAAAGTTTAGATCTGCACAACAGGTCCACAAGTTTATTTATTCTTTCTATTCAGATTCAATGATGTTTAACTGTCTGCAAGCAAGTAAAGAATAAAAAACAAAATTCAAAAGTCGAGTCTACGTGCAAATTTGATTTAGAGACAAATGAATGAGCTTCCAGAAATGATGATGCTGTTTTCTGGAGATCTGATTGTTCCAAAGGTGGTGATTTTGTACAGTACCTGTTAATCCCTTATCTATAACGTAATCTGCTCTGCAGCAGGTTTGGTCTGCAGCATAAGTTATCATGCCGATGTACACAGATAAGAAGTAAAGTGCTCTCATAATACTGAAAAGGCAGAGTTAATCCTGGAGTTACCTCAGTAAGCCCAAATTCTGCTTTGTAGTGCAGGCCTCCAGCCATGCAGGCTCATGGCTGTCCTTGATGTTGTGCTGTTATTTGTTTCAGATTGTTTTCCCTCCTCATTGCTGTTCAACTTTTTTGAGAGTACCAGAAAGTACACATTTCTATGATTAAATAAAGCTGTGCTAGCAATGTCATGAAGCGGAGCGACACAGAATTTTAGCTGTACTCCCACTGAACTAAATCCAAAGACACAGATCAGGATAATTCTCGTCACATTCAACTAAGAGAAGTGAATATAATAGTTTACTTTGGGTTGTACCTTGTCATATGTTTGCCAGTTAAAGCCTGGTAGTGCTAACCTGCAGATCATGTATTGAAACCTGCTGTGGAGATTCATCACAATTCAGTATTCTATAATGCAACATAAAATCCTCACTTATCTAGTGATCTGCTTGGACTTAAAAGTAAGTCTGCAGGTCGGGGAACGCCTGGTAAAATATTCAACAAGGCAACATATTGTGGGGATTGGGGTTTTAGCATACTCGAGGGATTGTTCTCCTCACTTTTATAGTCTGTGTTCTGCTTCCTCCTGCCTAGAAATATCAAGACAACAAGCACAGAGAGAGTGACATTAATTCTACACGACAGCACAGTCCAGCAGGACCGCAAATGTTTGCCTTTTAATCCAGAACTCATCGGCCTTTGGTCTGGCCAAGGCAGACATTGATGGGAATGGGAGACGAAAACTGTTGCCAAACTCATCTAGGCTGCTGGGAACTCAGTTCTGTAATTCATGACCCGAGCCATTTCAAACATTTGCACAACCAGCCCGGCCAGAGACAGACACACCGGTTATTGTCATGCCACAGAAGAAGCAAGTGCATCGTCTGAACGCAGCAGGATGTCCTCTTTAAAACTTAGTAAAGCCCACTAAAATAATGCACAGACAAGATTAAATGTGGCATTTGGCTGTCTGCCTCCCTTTTTTTTGCACTCTTTCTATTCTGTGTGTTGGACAGAATAAGTTAAACTCTCCTCTCCTCTCCCCTTGTCCTGGGATGAGCTCCAGTTTAATTGCTGGACGCTGGTGTCTGTTGTGGTGCCTGTCAAAGGAAGATAAAGAGTTTTTCCTGGGGCATAAGGAAAAGGGAGAGCAGTGATGGAGGGCCTCTCTCCTGCAGCTCCGCTGGCTGCATTAGCCCCACGCTTTATAATTGTGTGAAGGGGGCACTTCCATTGGCTCTCTCATTACTCACTGGCATGCCAAGTCCCTGGTAGCCAGACACACCTTGTCCTCTAGCTTTCTCTTTCTGTCTGTCTCACTCATTTCAGGATGTCCCTCAGCTCCATCACCCCTTCAGCCTCCCTATTGTTATTTTGACCTACTACCTCTATTGGTGCTTATCAGCTTCTCTTTCCACAGACATTCTCCTTTGTCAGACTGGGACCTATTGTACAGCAGTTGCTCTGACTGATGTCACCTATACTTTGGAATTAATGCTTTAGTGCGGTATTGCCTATTATTGTATTGGCACAGTCATCAGAGTCAATCATGTGCTGATTGGTATGAAGTGAGAACAGCCAGCACCAAGTGAGAGGCAATTAGATGACATTATTGAGATGCCTTGAGGGCTAATTTGCTTCATATACTTACAGTGTAAGTACCCAGTGATTGTTACTGCAGCTCGCCACACATGATATCCCCAAGTCGATCTTTTTATTCACATTATTGTTGCTGGTTTGCAATTTTAGGTTAAAAATGCAGTCAGTTAATGACGAATTACAAGAGCCTTCTATGGCTGCTCCAGATAGTTTTCTGTTAAATGTTCCTCATTAATGTCTCACATTTACTGACAGTGTGTCTGTTTATCTCTGTGCAGAGGGTGGTACGTGTGAGGTGATTGCTGCCCACCGATGCTGTAACAAGAATCGTATTGAGGAGCGCTCTCAGACAGTCAAGTGCTCCTGTTTACCGGGGAAAGTGGCCGGGACGACACGCAACAAACCCTCCTGTGTGGATGGTGAGAGCATCTAATGTGTTTTAAAGTAGTGCTGCTGCTGACTGTTTATTACTAAATGTTGGTCTGAGAGAAAATCCTTCTCTGATGCCTGCTCTACCCAATATACTACCTGTGCTATCCCAGTATAAATTACATCTGGAGACAATGTGCAATAACAACAGCGAAGGCATGTGTCCTGCATGTGTGCCACTTCAGTCGCACAATTCACATTTAAAAGGACTGCTTTATTACAGCAGCAGAATACAGATATGATGCAAAGAGAGAGTGAGGTGTAAACAAACCCCTTAGCCAACAGCTGGATGCTAGGCTAGAGGAGGGGTTGAAACAGCAGGCAGTGATGCAGGGCAGGTGCAGCCCTGACATGTCAGAGGGAGGGAAATTCTGCAGCTTAAATAGTCCGCCAAGTTGGGAGGATGTGGCATGTTAATGTGCATGACATAGTGCAGCTTGAGTCGCCTACCTCAGCTTGCTCACTAGATTTGCTTCATTTTGCGACAGCATTTTTTGCAGTATTGTCAGGCCGGGCTGCGCGGGAGGCAGGAGATGGACCCACAATGGAGGACTCGAAAACAGAATTAAAGTTAAACTCAGTTTTATTGCTTGAAACTCACTAACAGAACTGGAAGGGGTCAGCAGAACGAACTGAGAATCTCAGGAATACAAACAGGAGAGTAAACACAGCAGGCAGGGAGCCAATGACGACGGTGCGACAAAGAACTGATGAAAACACAGACAATAAATACACAAGGGATAACGAGAGGAGAGTGGAAAGGGCTGGGGAGGACAGGGGGACAGACTCACACTAACGAGACCCGGGGAAGCAAACATAAACACACTGCACGATACAAGACACTATCAAACTAAGACAGGAAGTGGCAACACAGAGACATAGTCACACACCTCCGAACTTGACACAAGGACAGGGAGGTAAACAGAGGTAGAGACAAGACAAGGCCAGACTGGATGAGAAGGGAACTAACATAACCTGAGTAACTAAGATAAACTCTGAGCTGCAAAACCACAATAAAAACTTATTACATATATTTCTATTTAACAAATTTAGTTCACAGATTAAAAGTTAGAAATTTCACATGAAATTCAGTTTTAGAGATGCAGTTCTTCTACTTTACTTCACTACATCAGAGGAGGTAAATAGTCGACTGATAAAAGTTCTGTACTTTTACTGAAATAAAAGGATAAATTCAAGGTTTCTGCAAATAATGGATTTTTTTTTAATGATATTTCTATTATTTCTTAAGTAAGGATCTTGAAAACCTCTGCTGCTGAACTTTACTTATACATTCAAAAAATTTCAGAGGTAAATTTAACATCTCAAGTCTGACTGAATTGTTTCATAGGTAGTTCACAGGCTTTAATAAGCACTTCGGACCAAGGCGCACAGTGTATTCAAACACAGTTTCTCTCTGTGATGTTTCACATGGCAAAAGTATGTTTAACTGTGAAGAACCCAGTAGTGCTGTGCTGCTGGGCATCACAGGAGTTAGACGATGATCCTCAGAATAGGGAGAACGTTGCGGATCACATTGCCCAAGGCATCTCAAACTCATGGAAATGAATAACTAATAAACACGAGTCAGGGACGCTTCAGGCTAGTGCACTTGAATTACCTCAGCTGAGAAAAACAATCAGGCACAGGCAGCTCCATGGAGGAAGGAAAGAGAAAAAAGCTGACAGGAAATCACAAGTCTGCCGAGACAGAACTGCGATGCCCCTTGATTCCACGTAGCTCATTTATAGCTCCTCAGTCTCGGTCTTTTCACCTTCACCTTCAGCTAAGATCAAAGTCATCTGTCCGCCCTCCCTCAAAGCAGTGACACCAAAATATCTTCATTATGAGGTATGTTACATGAGGGGGCCAGACAAGCATGGACAGTGGGCTTCACAAGGTTAGTCAGCCACAGCTGAAACTCAAAAAGATCTTTGAATATGAAAAGGAACCACTCCTCTGCAGCATCGCACAGACAAGGTAATCATTTTATATTAATGCAGATGCTGTCTTTTTTTTCCCCCCCCTGTCCATGCCCTGCAATGTGCAAAACCTGGAAACCTTAATGTCAGACTGAGACCTTTCTTTACCTGCTACTGCAAATTACCCTGTAGATCTTAAGATAAAAAATGTTAGCTGAACGCAGTCGAAAAGGTGAATCCAGCTTCATGGATTTTTTTTTGATTTTTTTTACACTGAAATGAGAAAAAATCCAAAGACGTTTTTAACCAAAGTTGAACCGAGATACAATTTTTGTTTTAAAAAATTATAGATTGAGACACAGGGGTGAAGAAGTACGGCCTGGTGTAAACACTTCATGCCTCTGTGCTTCAGGCTCCTACAGTGAATCCTTGTTGTTAGCGTATTGATTAACAAGCACTTACAGAAGAGGTGGTGATAAAAATGGAAATGACAGGTCACTGAGCAGCACCGGTACAATATTGAGTACCGCTGCCCCTTTTGAGTTATAGTGACCTGACCTTTTAATAATTTGACTTCCTTTATCTTGCCTCGCCTCCCTACTTGGATAATTTTCACCTGCTTGAAAGTGAGTCCGGCTTTTTGTTATTTATTTAACGTCCACCGAGGGATAAAGACTAAAGGGCATACAAAATAATTGTGTGATTATTCATACGAGCTCATTTGCAGTCAGAAGTGTCAGATCCTCCAAACAAACATCATTAAATTACGCATTTATTTATTTATTTATTTATTGAGCGTGACACAGGAAGAAGGAGGTCATTTCGTTCAAGGGTTTTGACTATCTAGAAAAGCTACACCTAAAAGTTGCGTGTTTGTCAGCTTACCCCCCGGCGGGCTTCCATTGCGCTATGTGAGGGATTATAGACTTATGGAGTCAGTGGCCTGTCCCTTCAGCATTGCACCAGCCTGGCCCAGATGGAGCTTTCTCCCCAGGTCCTCACGTTATTAATGTTCCATCCAGTTGAGGAACGATGCTGCTCATCTTGCAACCCCCTGGGGGACACCTGCTGCCACTGTACCATACACAGGTTATATATCCACCAAAAAAAAAAAAAAAAAAAAAAAAAAAATAAAAATAAAAAAAAAAAAAAGAAAAAAAAAATAAAAAAAAAAAAAAAAAAAAAAAAAAAAAAATAAAAATAAAAAAAAAAAAAAAAAAAAAAAAAAAAAAAAAAATGCGGCAA
>VUQJ01010095.1:4463-17350 GCA_015108635.1 Andinoacara biseriatus
GGAAAAAAAAAAGAAAAAAAAAAAAAAAAGATTTGTTAAAAAAAAAAAAAAAAAAAAAAAATCCCCCCTCCTTGATTTCTCATTTTTTTCATTAAGGGAAACAAAGTTATCCAAGATTTGGATTACTTTGTTTCCTTAATGAATGAAATCATCATTTAAAAACTGCATTTTCAATTTACTCAGGTTATCTGAGACAAGTCAGAGCAGAACTCAACGACACAGGAACAGGAAGTGGGTAACAGGTAAACAAATGCAGACATAACATTTTTTTAATGACACATGCAATCAGTAAAAGTCAGAAAGTTTGATCACACAGTTCATCATGTTAAATAATCAAATTGACTTCTGAATACAAAGACACAATTAAAGAGTCCTCCTCCCGGAATGATTTGTATAGTTTGTGGTGCACACACTCAATTAAATTTCTTCCGGCAAGGCTCATTTATTCTCTGTCCTCTACCCTCAAGATGGTCTTTAGGAATTCAGACATCCTTCAGTGTGGTGTACTGAGATTGATTCCCAGGTCACAGTCAGGAGGACGGAGGTGGTGAGGAGGCACAGTAAAGAAAAGCCTCCTGTCTACAGCTCCCTCCCTCTCTGTTCTTCTCATGTCTGTTATTGTCACTTCCTGTTTTATTTGGGTAATACCTTCATGTGTGTGCTCTTGTTTTACTTCCCTCTTTGTCTGTTTTTCCCTCTTTAGTAATCGTCCTCCAGACCAACATTTTACCTGTGCGTAATTAGATCTCAGTGTATTTATAGCCCTTTCTTCACTTTGTCAGTTGTCTCTAGCTTTGCGATCCCCAACTGTGCACTTTCAAAGTGAGTCTGTGTTTCTTTCTCTTGTGTTTTTTTAATCCTCCAGAAGAAAGACTTTTATTTCACCTGAAGATGAGATACTAGACTTAATAATATGGCTGAGAATGCTCTTATCAGTTTCTGATAATCACCTCAAGAAGAGCTGGAGATATATAGCCATTATTTTTGTTTGGGTAACTTTCTGGGTTTATTGGGGTGATAATGTTTGTCTGGGGTAGTTAATCATCACCTGTAATATGACACCTCAGAGATTAAGTGCAAATGTTTCTCTTGTCCATTAAAATGAATATTATTTGTTAGCACAACAAAGATCCCAAGGTTATTACAGAGTTTGGTTAATAAAGATCATTTCATGTTGGGATCCTCCTGGATTCGAATTTGTGTATCACTGATTACTAATTAATTTTGTCCTGTTTAGACTGATTAAACATCACAACTTCTGGCGCTAATTCTAATTCATATGCAGCTACTGTTGCTGTTAGTGGTATGATTTAATGAGTTGGAGCCTGAGGCAGTCCTAGTCTAAATGGGATACATAGTCCTCCAGTGTGTCTCCGTTGGTCCCGGGGTCTCTATCCAGTCAATCTTGCCCGGAGCTCCTCCAAACAGGAGGCACTCTGGGGCATCCTCACCAGCTGCTCCACACAGCTCAGCTCAACAGTCTGACACAAAACCTCCACGACAGGCTGTCAGGCTCAGTGTTTCTTAAACTCTCTAAAGAAAGAAGGCACAATCTGGCCGCCATCATCTTTCACCTGGATGGGTAGGGCTTCTTTGTCCAGTGAGAAACATTTCAGAGGTGGTGATCCTTATTTGAATGGTGACACAGTGACATGTGCACTGCTCCGGTCGACTTTGAGCATCAGATCAGAGAAACCTGGAGGACAAAATGCGTATGTGTAAAAAAAAGAAAAGTGACACTAAACCAGAGAAAGACTCAGTGGTGTAATCTCTGAACAAGATTTGGGGAATACAAATGTGGCTGCAAATATCCTTCAAAGGTTTTTTTTTCTTGATTATAGGTTTGCATGCCAAAGTACTTTCCTTTTTTTTTTTAAATTTTGCAGTTCTTATGGTAGCTGCAATCGCAATGATTTGTGCTGCTGAAAATTTACATTGTTTTTTTTTCAAATGCATGTTTTATGCCCTGGAAACCAAATGTTAAAATGAAAGTACACTGTCTCCCATGGGAGACAGTAAAGTAACCTTAACCTTTTACAACTTTTCCCTTCAGGGCAATAAGTCAAAGTGAAGTTTTAAGTCAGTCATCACACAAAAAATCCAAAGTAAAAGCTTCTAATGCAAATCAGCATCAGTTATTGCCAGACATTTATGGTCGTAATAAATTGTTGTCACCATGGGAGCATTCAGCGTGCAGACTATTTCTTAGTTTCAAAGCTCATTTATGTGCTTTCCATTATTTAATAGTAATCAACATCAGTTTGCTCAGTATAACTGGCTCGTATCAAGGGGAGACTCAGAGGCAGGAATCAAACAGTACTCAGGATAAAAGTGTAATCATTTATAATTATAATTCAATGTGCAATGCAGGGAATCACACTCAGGTAGGTAGTCAACAAAGCAAAAAAAGGTCGCAAAGGAGAAGACAAAAAAGTATAGTCCAAAAAAAAAAACTATCAAAAATACGAAAGCACCTGGGGTAAATAAGCCAAAGCAGTGTTCTAAAAATTGTCTGTCAGGAGGAATGCAAGACTGGTAAAGAGGGAAGGACTAAACTGGGGCTTTGTACTGCAGGTGAGTGGAAGATGATGTACAAGTACACAGCTGAGGGAAGCACAGGAACCACAGGGACTCCAAGCACCCTGAAACACACATTCACACATATGCACAATAACCACAAAGTTTTATTTCTCTAAATTTATTTTTTGAGCTTTTTAGCCTGTACTGCAATAGAGAGCAAAGTAATTTTTGCACAGCAGAACATGGGACACCTGGGGAAACACGGACTTGACTAGACACGGACGACATATGGAAGGCAGAGCAAACTTAAAACAATAAGAACCAAAAGCCAGTATTCAAAATTAGAACCCCTAAGGAAAAATACAAAACTCAAAACTGCAAAAACTACAAAAACTACCATGAACTCAAAACACTGGGTAAAACCAGGACAAGGACAATACTAGAATTTTACTAACAAAAGTTGAAGCACAACCTTCTTGGACAGGCTGTACCATGCAGCAGGCTACATATTTTTGTTAGATAATTCCATTAAAAAGTCACCAACAGCACAAACACAGTCGAGAGGTTCAGTTCAGTGACTCTAATTAGGGGAGATGAGACCTAATAAACAGCTGCAGGCTGCAGCTGCCTGTGTCGCGACATCTGTCAATCAGTACTATCCCCCCCCACCACCACCACCACCATAGTTGTTATAAAGAAGGTAAACAATTGATAGAGGCAAAAACTGAGTGTTTAATATGATTCTAAAATTAGCTTAAAAATAATTTATCTTTAATGCTCTGATGAATTAAAAGACATTCATCAGTCCTTACAGTCCAGCTTGATTCTCATGAGCAGCACACATGCCTTTTTCATTACGAATACTGGAGGTACGCGCAGTAGAATGAAGCCTGACTTTCTTGTGAACATTGCTTCAATTCCTTATTTTCAGCCTAGAGTGCAGCGCGTTCACCCACATTAGTTGTTTTGACATATAAATTCATAAAATGTGTATGAGGATGCTCAAAAAGGCAGGAGGCTATCATCAGTCCACATGCTGCAGCAGCAGCAGCAGCACTGCGGTGTTCACCCATGTGAGACGTCCTTACTTCACCGCGTTTCATATAAGCAGGAACATGAAGATAAACAAATGCTGATTCGTTTTTTTTCCTGAATTATGTTTGCTGTTTCCATTACCAATATGCCTCTCTTCCACTTCTGACTCAAGACAAATGAAACAATATACTGTATTTTCTGCATAAAACCTCCTATAGTCTAACATGATGAAATACTTTCAGCCCACAGGGTTTTCTTTCTGAATTTATTGTTTTCATCTTTTGAATATGAAGAAGCTTTTTTTTTTTAGTCACAATCAAAAGAAGCTGCTTCAAGAATAAAAGAGACTGATCAAAGAATAGTGAGAATGTTTGGAAAGTTACTTTTGAAATGCAGTAACCTAGTTACTCTCTTTGCCTTTTTTTTTTTTTACCACTAGCAGACAGTGTTTATATTGCCCGTCTGCCTTGGTGTGGTTCGTGTTTTGCATACTTAGTCCTTCATTCTACTTAGAGCAAATTATTGATTTGATTGGCAGTCCAAGGAAAATGCAAATTTAAGTGAAAATGCTCAAAATGTTGGTGCTTCATGTGTGTCATTTTTCATTTGATGCTGCACTTGAACTTTCCTTTTTTTATTTAAGTTTTCAAATAATGTATGTACACCGGCAAAAGTCAGCTATGATCTGAGGCGAGCATTACAGTAACTGAATATGAATAAACATTCAAATAAAAGCATATTAAAGATAGATTTAGCATTAGAAGCCCAACATCGCTATAGGTTTTGTGATAATAGTATTAAGTCTTGGTACATATTGAAATAGATATGAGAATTTAGGCAAAGTATTCATCTTGATGACATTAAAACGAGCAGCCAAGGATTGTTTCTTCACTGATCAGCAAATTTTTTAGTACTCTCTTGTAGTACTCTCTGTTGTGTACAAAAAACCCCATTCTTTTCTCATTCAAATATAGAGCCTGTTGCTAATAGAGACAAATTCAGGCTGTAGCCTGCACAGCAACAATTCAACTAAATGCTAAACGGTGCACACAAAATGGGCAGAGTGAAGTTTGCATTTTTCCAGACAGGGTATTTACGAAGCATTTAATCATGAAGCATCTTCTGGCATGGAAAGTAGAATTTTTTTTTCGGTGATCCATAATTCTGTAATTTAAATTAAAACCATGTTCAAAAGTTGAGGTAGCTCTTAATGCTTCTTTGAGATCACAGACAGATGCTCCTTGGACACCGTCACAGCTTTCAGTGTGATGTAGGATGTTTGTGTAGTTTGTTCATGGCATGGCACAGTACTGTTTTTAAGCCTCAGGTTTCTCTGAGCTTTAGTATGCAAACATTAGCTAATCAGCACTAATCACAATGTAGTCTGTTGCAGATGTTGCTTGTTTTTCATTATCTTTCTATAATACAGTAAATACCTGTGTATGTGTTTGTTTCTTTGGCCACCAAAACGAGCACACAGTTGTGCTTAAAAGTTTACATACATTTCAAAATTTGTGATTTTTTTGGCCATTTTTCAGATAATATGACTGATACCAAAAAACCTTTTCTTTCAAATGAAGACAAATAGGCTGCATGGTTGAATCACCAGATGAAAGTCATTACTGCACCAGTACCACAAAGAAACCCGTTTACAATATGACAAACAGCACGAAGACAAGCCTCAAAACTTCTAGAACAAAGTTATTTGGGGTGATGAGAACAAAATTTAAGAGTTTGGCCATAAATGCTACATTTGGAGAGGAGTGGACAAGGTCTATGATGAAAGGTACACCATTCCCACTGTGAAACACAGAGGTGGATCACTGACGTTTCGGGGATGTGTGAGCTACACGGGCACAGAGAACTTGGTCAGAATTGATGGCAAGTAGAACGCTGCATGTTATCAAAAAATACTGGAGGAAAATTTGTGCTCATCATTCTGGAAGCTGCGTATGGGACGAATCTTGGACATTTCAACATGACAGTGATCCAGAACACAAGGCCAAGTCAGCCTGTTATTGGCTACAGCAGAAAAAATGTGGAGAGGCCAGCTCAGTCTCCTGACTTTGACATGGAGACACTTTCTGGGAGATCTCAGTTCATGCAAGACAACCTGAAAATCTATAGGAACTGGAGGCATTTTGCCAAGAAGAATGGGCAACTTTACCATCTGAACAAATAAAGTGCCTCATCCAGAGCTGCCACAAAAGACTTAGGAAATTAGTATATGTAAGTCTTTGATCAGGGTTATCTGGGTAGTTTCTATTGTCATTATTTTTGAAAAGGCAAACACAATTTTTTGATGATAAGTGGCTTAACACAACCACTAACCATGAGTGCAAGAAATACGTTTTTGTGTTATCATTCATATTCTCTGAAAAATAGCCAGAAAAATCACAAATTGTGCCGGGGGAATGTAAACTTTTGAGCACAACTGTACATCAGATATTATAATATCATTGTGTTGCCTAGGAACCACCCAATAACAGTCTACAAAAGACAAATTTTTAGCATTTACATACCTATAACACCTTATAAACACATCTTTTAATTTTTATTTCTTGGCAATAAGAGCTAATTTAGCTCCAAAAATGTTGAATTATGCGTGATCATGATTCTGTTACACTGCCTGGCAGCCACACAGCAGCAGGCTGAAATGACCTGTTTTTGGCCTTTATGCTACAGACACCTAAAGAAGGAATCCTATTGTTTTAATTTCACAACAGTAGCATTTATTTTATATCCACAAGATCTGAATTTTACTGCCTAGCAACAGGCTAAAATTACCCATTTTCAGGAATATCTACGGACCCTATTTTATTTTATTCTTTTGCTTTTCCCATTGAGTATATCAGTTTGCCCAACAGACCAAACAGGTCAAAGAATACTGTGGCATTGGTATGCACTAGTTATCCAAATTTAAACCTTGAGCTGATGCTTCGGCTGTATGAAGAGTACATGCACCTCCAAGGTTACTACAGTTCAGCCTCAGGGTAGCAAAACTGTGTACTACTAAGAGACAAAAAAAAGAGCGTTAGAGCAAAATTATGTAGTATTATGTAAATCTTTTTAAAGAAAGTGGATACTTGTAGTCTTAAACTGTAAACCATGTGCACACATAAAGGAGAGGAATATTAGATTAGACTCATTTAAAATTCAACACGTTACCTGTGTTGTGAAGAAAAACATGCAGGAATTGTTCTCTTTCCTATTATCAGCCGTTTATTTCACGTTCTGTCTATTTTTAAAGCAAGGTCACAGTGAAAGTGTTTTCACATACAAACAATCACTTCAGTAAAGACACAAACAAACCCGATGTTTGCCTGACAGCATTTCAATATGTGGTGTCCTTCTGAAATTACAGCGCCTCTCAAAGGGGAAGAGCTAACAATGGAAACATCCTCCTACCAATAATGTGAACAGAATACGGCCTGTTCTTCAGTCACAATGGATACAGATGAGATCCATTGACAGGTGACCCATAAATAGTGCTATAAAACTCATCACATCTATTCATCACGGTTTTATTTATTGTTTTGCATAAATAAGCAGAAGTTTGGTCATTACTGTAGAACTGGACTAAACTGTAATTTATCATGAACTGATGGTGCAGCTGCAGCTCTCTTACATACAGATTTTATAGCTGGTTTGGATCTATTTATGGAGGGACTAAACAACAGCTCATTTGTCTTGATGGGTTTCTAAGTGTATTACACAGAATGATGAGTAAGTGCCACATGAGAAAAAAACGAGTTCTAAGTTGCTTGGACTGCTTACTTGCAAAAAAAGGCAGAAGTATACATGTGGCCTACTTTCAGATGACTCATGCACGTGTCATGCGATAACCTTACTCACTGGTTTCACCTATTTAAGCAAAAGCATGAGCAACCGAACACTCGTGTTTCCTAAGATGAGCTGTGATTTTAGATCAGGGGAATACCACTAGGAAACCAGGCTCAGATAAACGCAGGAACCGGATACAGATGTTTTTATTTATTATTTATTTGTTTTTGCTGGATATTGACGAGTTTGTCACTGATCTATTAGTGAGGCATATTCTGTTAGAGCTTCTTCCTGAAAAAGCGCTGAATGTGGAACTGCCTACAGGGAAGAAGCAGGAAGTCAAGATGGTGCAAAATTCCTGGATGAACTATATCTGCCTCTCACCAAGCACCTGTCTGATGTTATATAACCAAAACTCCAAGTCCTTTTTATTTAGATAAATATACAAGAAACGTGTGCATTAAGAATTCAGTTAGTTTGAGATATTATTTATTTGGTTGTTAACCCCTTGTAATTGAGAAGTTTTGATTGTGTTTTGTGAAAGTGCTCCAAAGTAGTTTAATTTTCATTGCAGTTAAACAGTATTTTGATTACATGTCAGCTCAGATATGCCCACTGTGTTTCATGTACATCTTTTACACATTACCAAGTAAACTGAGTCAGTCATCAGACAATAGTTAATATGCACATAAGTATAAATATGAAGCCATGTGCTACAACCTGTTTTGAGGCTAGTCAAAAAAAGAAATTCATACCCTCCTAAAATAATGCCCTTAGTCATTTTTTTCAGGTTTTTCAGAAAACACACAAAAAAATACCTGAACCAAATATGGAGAATATGTTGATTCAGACAACAACAAAAAAAAAAAAAACATCTTTGTCAAAAAATTATTTTAGGAAGGTGATGAAATGGAAGTTCAATGTTGTAAAATATGTTTGCAATCTTTATTTTGAATCTATTTCTCAGTACATAATTTCTTAGAAAATACAAACTTTTTTTGTGAGCAGTTTCCAGTTCTGCTTGATTGGTTTTACTCAGTGGTGAGATTGGAAATTTGTTTACCAAACATCAGTGCACCTCAGAATTTCTTCAGTTAACTGCACTCAGAAAACAAAAAAACAGTGTGTGCTAAATATTGCTATAGTGCCACTATGCTGCAAGTGATGCTGACCAGGCCAGCTCTTTGCATGCTGGATGCTGGCTTACATGTCCATGAGAACGCCGTCTTGGATCTGATCGTTCAGGGGGAAATCTGAGACAGACGTACCAAGACGAGGCGCTCCAACCTTTACTTGTCCCATTCTTGTGGCAGCACCCAGCCCTGCGGCGGTTTCAGGAGGACAATTCCTGCCTACATACTGCTCATGTATCGCAGGACTTTTTGGATGAGGAAGATTTCTAGATGCTTCCTTGGCCAGCAGTTGGTCCTGATACTGTATGTCTCCTATTGAACATGCCTGAGACATCCTGGGTGGACGTGTTCATCAGAAGCACCCACAACCATTGATCCAACCATTAATCATTTAGTATATATACTAATCAAGCACAACATTGTGACCACTAACAGGTGAAGCAAATAACACTGATTATCTCTTCATCATGGCACCTGGTAGTGGGTGGGATATATTAGCGAGCAAGTGAACCTTTTCTTCTCAAAGTTAATGTGTTAGAACTGGGATAAATGGCCAAGCATAAGGATTTGAGCAAGTTTGACAAGGGCCAAATTATGATGAACAGACGACTGGGTCAAGGTATCTGGTCAGTATCTACCAAAAGTGGTCCAAGGAAGGAACAGTGATGAAACAGTGACAGGGTCACTGATGCACGTAGAGACCAATGGCTGGCCTGTGAGGTCCAATCCAACAGATACGCTACTGTTGCTCAAATTGCTGAAGAAGTTGGTGGTTCTGATTGAAGGTGTCAGAATACAAAGTGCATTGCCATTTGTCAAACATGGGATTGCATAGCTGCAAACCAGTCAGGGTGTCCACACTGACCCGTCACCCACTGAAACCAACAACAATGGACACTTGCACATTAGTGCAGGACCATGGGCCAATGGAAGAAGATGGGCTGGTCTGATAAATAGTTTTATCACCATGGCACCATGGGAAGAAGATAAGATGGCAGAGGCAGTGCGATGCTTTGGGCAATGTTCTGCTGGGAAACCTTGGGTCCTGCCATCCATTTGGATCTTAGTTTGACATGTACCACCTACCTAAGCACTGTTGCAGACCATGTACACCCTTTCATGGAAACGATATTCCCTGATGGCTGTGGCCTCTTTCAACAGGATAATACGACCTGCCACAAAGCTAAAATGGATGAGGAATGACTTGCACAACAACAAGTTTGAGGTGTTGCATCCAAATTCCCCAGACCTTAATCCAATCGAGCATGTGTGGGATGAGCTGGATACACAAGACCTATCCATGGAGGCCCCACCTCACAACTTACAGCATTTAAATGATCCGTTGCTAACATCTCGGTGCCAGAAAATACAGCACACCTTCAGGGGTTTTTAACACCAACACTACAAAACTGTTTATTTTATGCACCTTAATGTTTGCATGTATAGCTGTTTGCTAGTTGTGGTCTATATTATAATTTTGACAGCTGTTTATGCACTTTAATATTGAAATAATGACTGTATGAATTTTTTTTTTATTTTGAATTAGAAAATGAATTCTGACTAAGAAGGTTGTTTTCTACATACACTTTTTAATAGGCTTCATCGGTTGTAAATGTACCTAAGCTGGCGAGTCTGTCATTTAGCAGCGCAGAGCAATCAGTTAGTTAAATTACAGCTGGTAAGACTTCCTTCCTCTGACTGTTTTTTATTTCCCCCTGAGCTTTTTCTCTGTTTCATGGACTCAAAGTGAGTCACTGGAGGACAAAATGTTATGTACCACAACTGAAACGCAGATGGCTGTGAGCTTTGCTTCAGCCATCACTCATTGCTCACTCACAGGTTAGCATGCCAACCAAGTCAGAGAAAACTGTCACAGTACACCCGTCAGTTTGGCAAACCACCCTGCTTCCTAAAGTCTAACTGCTCCATGTGGTGGATATTACAAAGTCTCAGAGATTGGGACGAGAATAATAAACAGATGAAATTCGCATGTTAGACATTTTTGCTGGAACATTTTGTGTTGTTTATATATTTAGAGCAAAACTGCACCGCACTGGTGGATGTATGTTATATTCACAGGTGTTGATTTCCACATAAAAAGGCAGCTGGTATTGTAAAATGTAAAAACAGACTTAAAAACAGAAACACATGTTATTCAATTGGGTCCAGTTGTCAGTGAAATAGATGTTAATGTTTAATGGTGAGTTCTACAGAGATTATGTGTAAAAGGAGGAAAAGCCTGCACATTTCATGAAACTTACCATTTAAATACTAAAAGAAAAGCTGATGATGATGCAGCTGTTCGAATGGCATTCAGTTCCTCAAATGTACATCAGCTGGCTCCAAAAGCGAAATGGTTCCCATCCATCTAGGAACCTGTGAGCCAGTTTGTTGACTCCTCTGGACCAGTTTTTAGGGCTTGCATATGTAGCCAAAGTCAGGCCTGGATTTCAGTTTCTGTCAGCTGGCCATTGTTTACAAATTCAAATACATTTTTAAAAAGTGAATAAATTCTTAATCATCAGCAGGTGACAACTGTTCTGCAATCCGTCTTTTGCTTGTCACACAGACTGTTTAGCTGCATGTAACCAAAGCATGCTTAAATTTGATGGTCAATAGAACAAAAATTACAAACAGAAGCCAGAAAGCTTCCTGTAGCAAAAATCCCCTCACATATTCGGAGTATTCATAAGCAGGAATAATTATCCGTGTTAAGATGCTCAAATTTTACAGCCAAACCATGTAGCCTAGTCCACAAACCAATGCTCTAAATTTTTTGTTACTGACATTCAGGGTCCCACAAGTATGGTCCCTGATTATGTCCATCCCCCCAACATGTCAAAACTGCCATGTGCACACAGAACATTTAAACTTTTAGATACAGATACTCGTGTCTTCCTTCCATCGTGTATATTTCCCAACCTTTTATTTAGCACTACCCTCAGCCTAGCATTTCAGTTTGTCTGATACTTTAAGAATGGCTGCGCAGTTAATGACACTGTGAGTATCAGCTGCCTTTGATAGCTCAGTTGGTGAGCAGAGTGATCACAAAAGACATCCTTGGGTTGCCGGCTTGATTCTGGCTCAAAGGATGTGGTATTTTGGGTGCCTGTGGCTCAGGAGCTAAAGCTAAATGTAAAGAATAAAAGCACTCCATTAGTGTGTGGTAATAGGTGAATGCATCTTGTAGTGCAGAAAGTGGCTTTGAGATCAGAGTAAAAGTAGAAGTACTTTTTAAATTAAATTTTTTTTCTCTATTATTGTAGGGTCTTCTTTACCTTACAGTATAAAGTGCCCTAATGCGACTGTTGTTGTAATTTGGCAATATAAATTTGCATTGAACTGAATTGAATTTACCTGTGTTTAGTGCCTTGTTATCTATACTGCTGAAGATGAAAAAGATTACACCTGCTGTACATCAACATTTCAGTCAATATGAACATTTTGTTCAAAGCACAATTGTGCATGACTGTGCCCTGGTCAGTGGTGTTCCTGTAGGCTGGAGTCTTTGGTTTTCAACACCAATAAAAAGCCAAACACTATGTTGTCTATTATTTTCTATTTGTGAACATTGGTTTCAGTGAATTAGAGCATCAGTAATAAAAAAAAAACCTAATACTGCTCACAATATGGGCATCACAGGGACACTCATGTATAAACTCAAAATACTCCATTATAAAGTTTGCAGTTTTATGCAATTTCTTATTAATAATTACACCTGCCATGCTATGTTTCTATGCCTTTAACTTAAATTGCATGAAACTACTCCTGCAGATGTTAAAATTAAGGAAATGCAGCAAAGAAGTCGACAAAAAGATGTAGTGAAAAGGCAAACTACAGCATATGATCAAAACAGAAGCACACTGGATATACTGCAACATCACAGTTGGAGGCTCTTTAGCAGTGAAAGTGCATCTGAGGGAGCCATTCTCCTTTTAGAGGGAGGCTAAAAACTGGAAGATCATTACCTCAAGCTTGTGTACAAGCTGAGAAACCCAGAGCAGAGGAAGTGAAGTAATGTTTCTCTCCTCACACTGCTTTGATGTTTCCTAGAACAAGGCATTTATCTGCCAGTTAGTCTGTTAGAGCTTATCAGTTATCAACAGCGGAGGAAGAGGGCTTTAATTTTTGGTCTTCTCTCAGGTTTCAATCAGTATGTAAAGCTCAGATCTTATCTTTATCTAGTCTGACCCATCGTGACTGTAAATAATGTGTTCTTTCTGTAGTTTTTCCACAGATTATTGAGAAGCAGTGTGGAGAAGATTTACAAGCCACTCGGCTGCTGATACTAACAACCTGACCTAATTTTACCAAAAAAAGATCTAAGTTCTTTTTGGCATTTCTGTGATTTTCCTCCTCATGAAAATAAATGAATTCACACTTTGTGAAACGGTACACTTTGTTCACTTCAGACAT
>VUQJ01010103.1:4585-18239 GCA_015108635.1 Andinoacara biseriatus
CGGAAGTAGTTTCTTTTTTTTTTTTTTTTTCTCCTTTCTGGAGTAAATTGGGTCTCTGATTTGCATTGTGCAGCATGTTAGCTGCAGTGCTAGCACTGCTGCTGCAAATGACAAAATTAACAACTTGCAGCTTTATATTTGTTTAAATATAAAACATGGGCTGTTGATAGATTTTTTTTATGTCATCTTTGCTGAAATCATATTTGATGTTGATGATATGTGTGTAAAGGAAGGGAGAATGAAAGCCTGGGGCTGCAGTTTTAGCATGGAGTTTTAGAGAGTTTTGGCTCATATTAAAAGATGCTATTGAAGCCAGTCAATAATTATGGAAAAGGAGTGAAACATTTATAGCTACATTAAACACAGTTGGCCACTCTGTAAAACAGAAAGAACTTTATGCAGTAACCAGGTAGTTATAAAAAGCTTAATGATATGAAATAATGTTCTCCTGTTATAGTGGTAAATGAGGGAGCTGACAGGTTTACTCAGTCATGCAGAGCTAATGTGATGGCAGCCACAGTGTTTATATTACTGTGCTCGCTTGCTGAGTGGTGCTCTTGTCACAGCAGCATATTACACTTAAGCCGTACCATTTAACTTAAGCATACAGACACTTTTACTGACAGTGCCATTTCCTGTATTTTACAATAAAATTTAACAGAACTTAGTAAATTTGCGTTACCACATTTACTGCAGCTGGAGCTTAAGTTAGCTTAGCCATAAATACAGAACCTATGGGATTTCTGCATATAATATGTTTTTTTTAAAGTGTGCTTAATGTAGCCTTTAAGACCAGATATTAACATACAAAAAATGTTTTAGATAAAATACACAGAGTTCATTAAAAGTGCTTTTTCTATGTCTTTTTGAATTTTTAACCAGCAATTTTTAAACTAATTCAGTCACAGTGGGTCTATAAATGGACCCCTGAAAACGTTTGCTTAATTAATAAAGGTTAATGCAGTCAGGACTGGAACACTTAATCCCACAATACAAGGGCATTTGGTTGAACGTTCACTGTGGTTGATATCAGCTTCATCAATATTTCATGCAGAAAATGTAATAAAATGGTAAATGGTCTTACTGTGCTTTAACAGATCTGGTCTTTCCAGAAGTAAAACATTTTGTTCTTATTTCCCCACTGCTTTACAAGTAGGCATGCAGAGAGCGATCCCAATTCGGAATTTCCTGTCATTGATGGATAAATACAATGCCTAAGGTGGGAAATGGACGTGATCTAAGCCACTAGTCACAAGCATTATTTCTCTAAAAAGCTGAATGCACATCAGTTGTGTCAGACAATATCCTATAAAAAATTTAATCAAGTAATTCTCTTTCAGTGACAATTCAGGAAGTGTAGGAATTATCGTCCTAATTTCCTGCTTACATACGGTCTCAGTTTTTCCATCACCTGCCCAGCAGATGCACCTGGAATAAACCAGTGATCATCCTAGCTGAAGGGTATTGAAGCTACATGACTGCTAATGCCTTTTTGCTGTAACTGTGGTGACTGTAGCTTTCCTTTCCATCTGATACCAGTGTCAAAACTCCATCCGTTCTCCCCCAGTGGATTTCTGAAAAGGCTGTGGGCCATGTCAGGGGTGGTAAAATTGATTTCATCAACAAGACACTCCATGATTTTCCTGCTGAAGTTGAATCTTATTTGAAAAAGAAATTGTATATTACTATAGATCTTCTCATATAAGTTGTTGGGGCAATATAAGCCTTTCTGTGTTATATTGAAAGGCAATTTAAACACAAAGAGATTTTCAGGGAACCTAATATAATGCTGAATTTATTTAAACATATGGATGCTCCATCTGGTCAGCATTAATAAAATATACCATGTTAGTTGACAATAATCTGTGCCCTACATCATTTTCTTTAATATCCATAGAGAGAGAATGTGAGTGTGAATCCATTATTGCAGCTGTGTACAGGAATTAGATAAACACTCAACAATATGATGGAAGGTGGATTCAAAAAATACTTGACAGTTCATTGGATGAACCATCTATTCTAAAATACACCAACAACTGAAACCTACTGTAAGTTGCTAGTAGTTCCTCATAGTCTGCTAATAGATCCAAAATGAAAGGGTTGGGCTACCAGCACAAGGAGCAACTTGAAGCCCGGTGACATGGAACCTGTGGTTGTTGTGATCTTGCAAATGTTGTGTTTAGCTGCTTCACATGGTGAACATGAAAGGTGTGTACATACAAACGGCATGTTTATTATCTGTACCTTGATTATGTTACACCTTGGTGTTTAACATTTGTGATACAAATTAACCACTGGGGCTGCAACAATGGCAAACAGAAGGTGACAGTAAGTTGGCCTCCAACAATTTGTCTGCAGTGTGAGCAGCTCTCTGTTGTTACCTTCAACATGCATTAGTTGTGTAAATATGATTTCTATGAGACAGAGTTGCACTCATGATCCAGGATGAACCAGACTGTAATCTATTGCTTGCCACTACCTGCAGACTTTGAAATATAAACACTTTGTTACTGAGGTGTTGTTGAAGTCAAAGTGGGTCAACCTGTAGCTGTGACCATTTGCTGTCACTAAAACCTGTGCCAGTCTTCATGAAACTAAAGCTAGGATTCTCAAGGATGCATCCAGAGTTAATTTCATACTGGGGTGGCTGTGGCTCAGGAGGTAGAGAACCTGCTAATCAGAAGGTTGGTGGTTTGATTCCTGGCTCCTTCAGTCTGCATGCTAAAGTATTCTTGGGCAAGATATTGAACCAATGCAACTGTTGGAGTATGAATATGTGTGAATGATAGCATGTTAGATAGAAAGCACTTTGATCCAGAAAAAACAGTGCTTGTATGAATGGGTGTGTATAAAACATGATGTATAAGGTGCTTTGAGTTCTCAAGTAGAGTTATAGTAAGCACTATACTATTTACTGTACTCTATATAAAGCAGCTCAGAATGAGACCAAAGTAGGCATGAAGCACGTAAAACATCAAACTCATAAAGAAAAATTGAAGCCCCGACATAAACTCTGCACTTTTGTTTACTACCTGTTAACAGCTTTTGCGTAGTAAACAGTACTGTAGGTATAATGTTGTGAATACGAAGCAATTCATTTAGTGTATCAAGCTAATGCTATGTATTTAATGTACCATGTAGTGCATTTGGATTTGAACTTTAATAGACACTAAAAATGTGTTACTTACTGTAACCAAACCGCTGCAGCCATTCTCTTCAAAGTGTGCAGGCAGCAGGAATCTGGAATAATTTCCGTGGCTGAATAAGCTAAAAGGCTAAAAGACTACTGTCTGACTGTGGTACATGAAGAATTCTGGGGAGCCTTAGCAGTGACTATACACAGCAGTACAGTAAGCCCAGAAGGGGAACCATCCAAGCTAAACTTTAACACTATATAAAATTCTCAGTTTTAAGACCTCTCGTCTGCCTGAGGCTCAAATTGTCTATGTCTGTTCTAAATGCAAAATATCATATTCAGTCCTTTTTACACAAAAAGTAACCATTACAATAACAAGTAACCTTGCTGGAACCAGGCAGTCTCATTCCCAGCACATCACATACTGCACATGGCCAGAATCCCATGGCATCACAATCTGGGAATCCCACACTGGGTATCCCTTTAGTGTCAGTTTTCAATTTGCAGGTTAATCCATTAGAATCCCTGAATCTTTACAATAGGCCAGATTAGTCAGTAACCAAATGTTTTCAGCTGCTGTGACAGTGATGTGGTCATGGAAAAACAGGAAGCTTTTTGTGGATGGGCGTATTTCAGCTTCTGACCAACTTTGATCCAAACCATGATTTTATTAAGCTCAACCAAGTAATTAGTTTACACCTAACCAACAGCTAGTGAAAAAGTGCAGAAATAGATCGCCCAAATGGAACCTAAATTCCTGTCTTTATAAGACTTTATAAGACTTGGCATAACTGACTTTCCTATGGGTTATGTACAGTCGGTCATTGCAGTTTGGGACACGTGTAAGGTTTTGGTGAACTGTTGTCTTTCTGCCATCCCTCATTCACATCATTGGAGCATTGCTTTGTGTGTCATCCCAGTATTTGAGTCCACCAAAATATACGCGTTGCACCTTAAGGCCAAGTTCAAGTGTCAATCTAAGAACATTTTTATATGTGACTTCTATGTCGTACGTGTGTGTGTCTAAAGTCAGTTAAATAGCTTTACTTTAACCCAGTATTAGCATTATTAATTTTCACTGAGTGAAACATTGTGAGGTTTTGTAAATGTGTCTTCAGGTTAGTTTACTTTATGACCACACATTAATCTTACGGTTTATGCACTCCTGTATGTTCCACACAGGATTAGAACGGCTGTGCATTTCACACCTGCTGCTGTAAGGTTTTCCCTAAGGTTTGCCCCTGTAAGAGCCTGTGTGTGTGTGTGTGTGTGTGTGTGTGTGTGTGTGTGTCTGTGTGTATTTTGTGCATAGTGTTCTTGTGTTTGTTGCTTTGCAAACTTCCAGGCAGAAAGAGAGGGAACCAGTGTCAGCAGTGCACCTGTATATGTTTTGTCCCGTGTCAGCGTGGCCTTTCTGAAGCCTGATGTTATCAGGCTCTTGTGATGAAAGGTAGATTTTGTGCTTTCCAGGTGTGCCTGGTAGAGAGAGAGAGAGAGAGAGAGAGAGAGCGTAAAAGGTTTCACAATTTCTCCATGGACCTTGCTGAACATTTCATGTAGATTTGACTTGAAGGGTAGGCAAGTATCTGAATCCAATTTTAAATCCCCTTTGGATTTATTACCAGGCTTTTGTATAATCTCTCACAGGACTAAGTGCCTTGAACAGTCACCATGATAATGAGGCACCTTGTGGCTCGAGATTGACTAATGTAATCTTAATTAGCCTAATTTTTTGGTTACTGATTAATTGCAGTTTGTATGGGGGAATATAAACTCACACATACATATAAACATAATTATACTGCCTGTTGTTGAGGTTTAGGTACAAAACAACCTGGTGTGATTTAGTGATCATGATTTGGGATAAAATTACTTTGTTAGTGTCAGAGGACCTTCGTATCTATGGCTACAATAATAAAAACATGGTTAGGCTTATGGAAGAGTCATGGCCAAAAGAGAGGATGTTGATTGTCTGAAAGTGGAAACAAACAGCTGTATTTCAAGTGCAATGATTTGCTATGTCATCACCTGACTTTCCTCTTTGCTCCTGTCATAATTGCCATGGCGAGATACCCTATGTTCATGTGAGGCAGCATGAGCAGAAAATTTTCTGTCTGAACAGGTTGAATAGTTCTTTTATTGACTCTTTGCAGTGAAAACAACTGTATACTATTTTTTTAAATGCAAGATTTAAATAATATAGAATTAAAAAGTTAAACAGCATTATAACCAGTATATCTACTTGAAAAATACTGGTTATGTTTTGCTCACAAACAGTGTGTTCCGGCACTACAGCGGCATATGGTCCTTTTCTTCCTTGCAGCTTTCTCATTTCAAGTATAATCCCTCACAGTGGCATAGCAGTATCACTGAATATTCAGCAGGGGGGTTTTCACCTAATACAAACCCGGCGTCCTGAGATGTGGCAGAGAGCCTTTGTATTGTGTTGTTCACCGGCCTTCCCAGATGTTTATAGCATCACACAGTGACGGTGTGTGAGAAAAACACACAAACATGCCCGGTTTTCTGAGGATAAAGAGGGAAATAATAATGAAGAGGATGAATCATTTAAGGATAAGGAGAGGAAACACTACATGTTGGGGCTTTCTTTTTTGCACTGTTTGAAGTGATTGATTCAGCACAAGAACCATGACCACTGCTAATTAATTTTACCTTGAAGACACCAGATGTTTGGTTGTGCAATTAAGTGCCTGCTTTCTTGAGTCTTTACAGGCATCTTTTATATAGAATTATAGTAAATTACACGCATGCACTGTGTGAGTTAATGTGCTTATTAGCACTAGAAAACTGAATTAAAAAAAAACAAAAACAAAAACAAAAAAACAAACAAAAACAAAACGAAATCAGCAGTTCCCAAGGGAATTATAGACACGGGACACATTTGTATTTCAGGGAAACTACAATGATGGTAAAATTCTGCTTTTAAGCAAACGTTTACTAAGTTTTTTAAATTTATTTATTTTTTATTTAGAGTCTGCTCTTTGTTTC
Organism: Andinoacara biseriatus; assembly: GCA_015108635.1. Taxonomy (NCBI): domain Eukaryota; kingdom Metazoa; phylum Chordata; class Actinopteri; order Cichliformes; family Cichlidae; genus Andinoacara; species Andinoacara biseriatus. The sequence continues at coordinate 10,731 of VUQJ01010103.1, forward strand.
ATTAGCCAGGTAAGTAAATTTGAGCTTTTCCAGTTCTTGGGCCAAGAGAAGCTAGCTATCAGTAAATGTCATCTTGTTTGACAATAGACTGATGCTAATATTTGGGTCTGTCCCTAATGAAGATGTTTCTCATGCATAAACCAAATCTAAATAAAGACCTAGTGCTCTCAGCATGTAAGGAGAGGGAACCACCAGCTGTGCTACTTGATATAACCTGCATGTCCTTTAAATAACAGGGAGCACTTGAAGTGTGCTGTGTCATGTTGGCCTACCTGCAAGTGTACAGTCATGTCATGTGTAGCATGCAAAGTGCAACGCAGAACTCAGGAAGCGGACAGATAAAGCAAAACATGAGCTTTACATGCACGCTGATGCAGGATAACAAAAATTGAAGCAGTTAAACTCAAACATGAACATTTCAGGGAACAAGAAGGAATACCGTAAAAAACCAAACTGAGCAAGAACACTGGAAAATAAGGGCACAGAGAACAAAGGCTGAGTACATGGGTAAGAACTCATACAAAAGGAGAAATAATTTAGAAATAACCTCAAGGATATATTGGATGGCAAGTGAACAATCTTGTTGTTAAATGTGGGAGAAGTGGGCAGGTGTAAAGACCTGAGTAAATCTGATAAGGGCCAAATTGTTATGACCAGATGGATCAGAGCATCTTTCTGAAATGGAACAGCAGCAAGTACACCGATAAAGACAATCAAAGAACTGGTGACAGGGTGTTAGGGAGCTGTGATGTACTTGAACAAGTTTGATCTCCACCTTGCCACTTACATGATTCAAAGGATCTGCATGCTTGCCAAACCACTGTCACAAGGAGTGACATTTTTAGACTGTGTCTGTTAACCCACTCACTCTTTTGTGTCTGTGTGGCTAATAAGTGCTTTCCTTTGAGAGAGTCGTGGTAGGAGGTAGCCAACTACTGTTCAGGCTGCCTTATCTCCACTCGCTGTGCACCCCCTGCTGGCTTAGCTGGTCTGGAAACCCACCTTAATATAGATTGGGCACCTGGGAGAGCAGCGTGGTATCTTGGCCCTCTGGCCTGTTCCAGAGCTTTATTGATAGGCACTGAGCCGAATTGCCAATATCGCAGCAGCGCACAGACCTAGAGGCTGCCGTGTAGTGTGTGTTTGTGTATGTGGGATCCTTTGTGCACTTGGTATCTTGTGTGTCTGTATTGTGGCACTTTTGCATTCTTCTTGGTGTGTTTTTGTTTTCCATATTTGTCAAAACGTCCCTCGTGGGTTTTACCTGAAAGAAAAATGCTTTTAAACATACAAACAGCCACGCCTTCATCACATATGTGAGCCTAACATGGGATAATCAAATAGTATTTTCAATGACCAACAGTGTACGTCAATTCTTTTCCCATTTTCCATCTGTTTTTCTTTTTGTTTCCACATCTCAATAAATCAAGATATTAAAGATCATGATTTATTCCTTCTAAATAATGACATTGGGATGTTAAATCAATATCATGGAAAATGGGTGCAGGGAATACACAGTTTTCTTTTATCTTTTCCCCATTTTGCAGTGGTATGACTTCATCTATACAGCACGAATGGACATGAGACATTTATGAAAAATGGGGGTAAAGAGGATGGGTAATAAGAAACACAGAGAAATGTGTGGAAGGAGGCAGACAGAATAGAAGGAAAATGAAGAGGTGGTTAATATTTCATTAGTTAATTAGAGACTGTGCTATGTTCTGAGCGTGTGCTGTAGCTCTAGGCTCCTGGGTGTCATTGTGGCTGGCATAGTCATCACTTACTGTACCAGCCTATTTCCGATAGCCTTTGCTTCACAACAAATACAGTACTGAGACTAGAGCAGAACTTTTGCAGTCAGACAAACCAAAAGAAGCTGGGGGGGAACGAGGGAAAGGGCGTGGAGTTCATTGTATGCAATTTAAGGTGCATTTTATTATCTTTGTAGCTAACATTGCACACTAAAAATGGGCTAACTTGGATAGAGTGTGAAATATGATGTAATGGATTATTAAAGATTGTCAGAAGGCATGCGAAAAGCCAAGGCCTGTCATTTCAGCTCGCTCCTTCAGAATTGTTGTCCCACCACGGCGTAGCAAAGAGTGGTTAACTGTAGTCAGCACAAATTTCCTTTAAGAAAACTGTATTGCTGTGCATGAGACTCAAAACCACAATAAATGCACAGCACCAAAGTTAAATGCATTTTAGGGGGCTGATTGTGCCTTTTTAATTAGAGATGCACTGATTTCATACTGTCTGCTTAACATCAAAATGCTACTTTCTGTTACTGGCAAACACCCTGTACTACTAGAATCCTTTTTACTGGAATTGTATCAGAATTTTTACTTCAGCAAGAAGTTTCTGGATCTGAACCTTTTGTTGCCTGGGGGCATGCTCTGTAGAGTTTGCATGTTGTCTCAGTGTACAGTGCGTTTGCTAAACCACCACCACACCACTGATAAATATTTATCCATCCATGCAGTCATCCATCGTCTTAAATGATTACCCAGCCTAGGGTTGTGTAGGGGCTGTATTGTATCCCAGACGCTGGGCAAAAGGTAGGGTTACCAGTCCATCATAGGGCCACCTGGCATCCCTGGGTGAGAAAAGCCATGTTTGGTTAATTGGTGATTCAAAATTGGGCAACAATGTGGACATTCACGGTTATCTACATCTGTCATGGACAGGTTACCTGTCAAGTCCTGAGTAAGCAGTTTATGAAATGAATTGGTTGCTTAAGAATGTGTGATTTATTTATTTTTTTTAATCTTTTATTTTAACTCATGTAGGAAATTCTTGACCTTGCCAGAGTGCCCTGAATCAAAGAACATTGTAGCTTACAGCAATGCATTACCCACTAAAATCTGAATATATCTCCATAAATTTACACTTTACTTAGCAAATAACTGTAGATTTTTGGAAAGAAACTTCCTTTAAATCTTATACAACAAGCATCTTCAGGATACTGTTCTACAGCATTATGTAGTTTGTCACGGCTATGACCTATTAAAACCTCTTGTGATCCTCCAACTTTCACGAGAGAATGTTTACCTGGTGATAGAAGGTGGTTAAGGCACAGTTGTACATTATGCTAGAAATGCAGTGTGATGCTGGATTGGCAATGGTCCATGCCCTATTACAAAGCCTCCAAAAAAATAAAAAAATAAGGAAATGCATTGCCCACTAAAGCAAACAGCCTAGAGAATCAAACAGGAAGAAAGCGAGGACATGTGGTATGGGTAATCAAGGACAGAAGGGCAGCATTGAGGAAAGCAGTGGGAGGCGTTTGCTTCCTCTGAGAGAAACCATAGAAATGCCACAAGTTACCTCAGGCCTCTGGGGAAGAGCACTGGAAGAGAGAAGACAGTGAAATTGTGTGAGCCAGACAGGCAGAGAGAAACATGAAGAGGATACTTAGCTGCTATAAAAATAATAAGAAGAAATACTTTTTTTTTTTTAATGTTGAATATTTGCTTGTTCTTAATTAAGTCTCATTGCTATTTCAGGCATGGATGTTAAGACAAAGGTGAGAATTTGTCTTTCTAACAGTTGTGTTATGATGTGAGAATGTCACTCCGGATCCAAAAAAAGATACAGAGATCTCAATCTCTCAATGAGTCATAGATATCACAACAGAGGGGACAATTTTGTGGTTTTTAAATACTTTGCTTTAAATAGGAACTCCTGATCAGGCTTCTTAAAAGGTCTTGAATATTTTGTTCTGTAGGTTTGGAGACACAGCTGTTCGCACATTAATAACCGTGCACACACAAACTCGATTTGCGAGCCGTCTCTGTAAAAAGGTCTTGAAAGTCAATGAGCAAAATTTGCCATGTAAAGCAACGCAGACGTGAGAGAGACTGATGAGCTTTGATGCTTTATCGATCCCATCAAGCCAGAAGGTAAACTGAATCTGATACTCTTCTCAGCACAAAAGAGGAAAAACAGAAGGCAGCATTGGAGATGTTACAATACAAAAAAATGTTGCAGTCGATACCAATACCAACAGAATTGTGTTATTAGAAAAAAAAAAAAGAAATAGCCCACTTACCAAAACATAATGTCCTTTATTTAAAACAAATATATTACAAAATGTAATTTCTACAAATTAAGTTAACAATGCAGAACAGAAAATGTTAACCATAAATTTTATTGACAGGTCACATGCTTAAATGCTACAACAATTGCCTGTTACTGAGGGAAGTTAAATTACAATAGTTTAAGCATTCAACATTTCAGCCTGTGGAACATAGTTGATTTCACAATAGCAATGCCAGCTTTACCAGAAAAATGGTAATGTATATTTCAGGATAACATAAGAAGTTTAATACTTTTGGGTGCCTTGTTAAATTGGAACTATTTCCTCAGTTTGTTTTGAAAAGCACAATAAGGTTAAAGACGGTAAAAGACGGGACAGAGCTATCGCAGCAGCCGCAGTAGTTGCCATCTTCCATGTATGGTTTTGTCCTGTTCTTGAGGATTCTTCTTTAGCAAATGAGGATAGACTGGCACGAATAAGCATATGTTTCTTTTTGTAAGTCATCATTGTTAAAAACTAAAATCTGATTTTAATATTTCACTGTTCACCTAAATCCAGTGGTGGCTTTAAAATATGGGTGTGACTGACAGGCCTGTGCCATTTTCTCAGCTTATGTGTTGTTTTGATGTGAGCCTCAAGCGCACACAGCAACTGCAGTCAAAGAAAATTTATTCCACAGTTTCTGTGAGAGGTTTTAGTGTATTACACAACCAAGCCACCATACTGTTACAGTATCCCAGGCACCACTTTCATACGCATCACACTTTCAACAATTTAAACAGCTGCAGCTGTATAAACTTTAGCCCTGTTTGCACTTGAAATACATTTCCACCCAGATCTAGGCAGGCAAGTTCTCATTTTCTGCTTGCAGTGTTTCACTGAGCACAATGTGTTTCACATCAAAAAATTAACATTCTACAGTAGCTTTCACTCTCACATCAGGGTGTTGTTGCTACTGTTTTTAGCAGCTTTCACTCCTACACTCCTGGTTCTAGCCAGCTATGACTCAGGACTCCTAATTGTCTTCATGGCATGAAGGAACCCTCAAGGGTATCAGAAAATAACCTTAAGTGATAGCTCACACTTCTTTTTTTTTGTAGATCACACCTTTGCTTCCAGGTATATCATGCGATCTACAGTATGTGACTAAACTCTCGGAGTCGTTGAAAACATACAGTGATGAGCCAAAGCATTAGGACCACTGTGTGTGTGTGTGCAGTCCTGGGGTCACAACAAGGCATCATTGTTTCCTTCAGTGAACACTGAAGTTGATCAGATTTTTACAGCACCTGTTCACATATACCACCTCTGACTTCAGGAAATATAATTAATGTGTGATACTTTATTATATATACTTATATGGTATCCATTTAAATTTAAATGTGCCTCAAATTCTGATTAGCATAAGATGTGTGTGTGTGTGTGTGTGTGTGTGTGTGTGTGTGTGTGTGTATATAGTGTGCACTGGTGTAAGTGGGAGGATTTCTGCTGTTGCTCTACACAATGATGACCTGTCAGTAGTATTGTTTGGCTTAAAAAAAACCCTCTAAAACTCTCCACTGTAGTGATTATTGACTCCTGGCACATGCAAGGCAGCTATAGGCCAATGCAGCTCCACCCCATAATCACTATTGATTACTGATAATCCAGTTAGAAGAAGGTAAACTGATCTTGTTTGGCAACAAATTGGACAAGCTACTTTCTTTCAGTACTGCTGATGCAGGAAAGCAAAGAAAACACATGACAGTATTTCTTAAAGCCACATTTCCAGACACAGTAGTTATTGGCAAATTTAAATAAAAAGTAAATCTGAACTATCAACACTTCAGAGGTTTTATACAGTTAAAATACAGTAGCAGTCAAAAGTTTAGACCGTTGTTTCATTTATTTCTTTTTTCCCACACTTCCTAGACTTTTTTCTTACCATGGGCAGCAAATAAAATATGTCCTGCATTGTAAATTAATACTGAAGTCATCCAGACTATGAAGGAACACATTAGTAATCCTATAGTAAACTTAAAAGTGTTAAACAGGGTGCCAGGTTGGAGCTGGACTTGAGCAGGTGACCATGTATGCCGCGTGGCAGTGCAGACACACAGGTTCGAGTCCCGACCTGTCACCATTTACTGCGTCTTCCCCATCTCTCCTCCCACTTTCCTTTCTCTCTCCATTGCAAAAACTATAGAATAAAAGCTGTGAAAAGGCCAAAAGTGTTAAACAAACCAAAATATGATTTATATTTTAGATTCTTCAACGTACGCAGCTTTTGCTTTGATTCCAGCTTTGCGCACTCTTTGCATTCTCTCATTGACCTTCATGAGGTCATCACCTCAAATGGTTTTCCAACAGTCTTGAACGAGTTCCCAGAGGTGCTGAGCACTTGTTGGCTGCTTTGCCTTCACTCTGCGGTCCAACTCATGCCAAACCATCTCAGTTGGGTTTAGATCCGGTGATTGTGGCGGCTCGGTCATCTGAGGCAACACACCTTCTTTCTTGGTCAAATAGTCCTCACATAGCCTGGAGGTGTGTTTGGGGTCATTGTCCTGTTGAAAAACAAATGATGGTCCCATTAAGCACAAACCAGATGGGAAGGCATGTCACTGCAGAATACTGTGGTGGCCATGCTGGTTAAGTCTGCCTTGGATTTTGAATAAATTGCTGACAGTGTCACCAAAACCCCCATTCCATCACACTTCCTCCTTCACATTTCACAGTGGGAACCACACATGTAGGAACCATCCGATCACCTTTTCTGCATCTTACAAAGGCATGACGTTTGGAACTAAAATCTTAAATTTGGACTCAACAGTGTAAAGGACAGATTTCCACTGGTCTAATGTCCATTCCTTGTGTTCCTTGGGCCAAGCCATTTTCTTCTTCTTTTTGTTCTTCCTTAGAAGTAGCTTCTTTGTAGCAATTTGACCATAAAGTCCTGATTCACTCTGAACATTTGATGTTGAGATGAGTGTGCTACTATTGGTCTCCCTTTCCTGGGGCGGTCCTGATGAGAGTCAGTTTCATCATAACATTTGATGGTCTTTGCGACTGCACTTGAGGATACTTTCATGGATTGACTGACCTTCATTTCTTAAGGTAATGATGAACTGTAGTTTTTCTTTACTTAGTTGAGTAGTTCCTGCCATAGTATGGATTAGAACATTACTCAAATAGCGCTATTCACTGCATACCAACTCTACATTTTCACAACACAACTGATGGTCTCAAACATATTAAGAGGGCCAGAAATTCAAGAAATTAACTCTTGGTAAGGCACAGCTGCTAACTGAAAGTTATGCTAGGTGACTGCCTCATAAAGTAAGAGGTGGCTACTTTGAAGAATCTAAACTATAAACATTCTGTGGTTTGTTTGTTAAATCATTCCATATGTATTTCATATTTTGGATGACTTATTAATCTACAATGCAGACAATTTTTAAATAATGAAAACCACTGAATTAGAAGGTGTGTCC
>VUQJ01010105.1:8219-19074 GCA_015108635.1 Andinoacara biseriatus
TGTTATTAGCTATTCAGGCATTTTTAATCCTAAAATAGGGGTAAATAAAGTGAAAGTTTCAAAATCATTAAAATAAGAGGCTTATTCTCTGCTATGGCCACTAGGGGAGCGCTGCTGGTTCACTGCATGGCATCAACCCAGGTGGAAAACTGTGTATATTATGAAGGTAAATACATTCACCGGACATTTGACTTGTTGCGCTTTTCTGTTACCAGGTTGGACCTTCGTTGACCTTCAGAGCTGTTTTAATGCTTTGTGAGATTAAGACTTCCTCAGAGATTTTGGCCCATCATGCAGTTACTGCAGATCCATGATGCAAATCTCCCGTTCCACCACATCCCAAAGGTGCTTAGTTGGATTGAGATGCGGTGACTGTGGAGGTCATTTGAGTATAGTGAACTTGTTGTCATGTCAATGAAACCAGATTGAGATTATCTGAGGTGTGTGGAAGCAGCCATCAGGAGATAGGTAAACTGTGGTCATAAAGGGATATACATGATCAGCAACAATACTCAGGTAGGCTGTGGTAACTGTTGATGCTGCTGGGGGTTTGAAGTGAGCCAAGAAAATATCTCCCACATCTATATCCCTACACTGCCAGCCTGAAAACATTGATCCAAGGCAGGATGGATCCATGTTTTCATGTTGAAGTACAGACGGTGGCTACAGTGGATTGAATACTGGGTTTCACTTCAGCTCTTTCTATGTTTTAAATTTGGTCTTCTCCACTGATGGACCAACAACAGCACAATAACAGTTTCCCACAGACTGGTTGTACCACATATTTTTGACACTGCCCACATCAGACAGATGCTCTCTGCAGGTGGATGTGTGTCTGTAGCCACCCATGGACCACCAACGCACTACCACAGCTGAACCATAGTTTCCCCTTCACCTCGGCTGTTTGTGGGTGTTTGACACAATGCCACAACCAACAACAGCTTTTTTAGATGATGGCAAGAGATGTTGTAGCTGTTTGGTGTTGTTTGAGGTTGTTTCTGTGGCTATTTTGGAACGTTTGAGGCTGATGCCACAGTGTACTGCAGCTGACTGGGGGCGTTTGAGGTTGAGACCACAAGATGCTTCTGCTGCTTGGAGGTGATGTCTCCACTTACTGCAAGTGCTTTGGTTTGTTTGATTGTGATCCCATAGTCTAGCTATTGTTAGGGGCGGACTACAAAGCAAGACTAACTGGTCTGTGGCGCTTAAAGTCATAGTTTTCAGTTTCGTGAAGGGGGCTTTAACTTGGCTAGCTAACTTTGGTGAGTAATACTAAGACCTAATGTGGTCTGAAGCAGGTTATGTTTAGGTTTCAAAGCTGAAATGTGCAAGTGTCAAGTTAGAAGAGATCAGTAGCAAAAAAAAAAAAACCCTCAAAAAACATGGTAACTAATGAATTTACAAGACTAGTGATTTTCTGCCAGCACTACAACAACAATGTTGCATTTTGTATTTTAATGTTCCTATTTGGTCTGTTTTGTCATGTAGATGAGAGAAAGAACAGATCAAACGCTTCTTTAAGAGCCCGAAGAGGAAAGACTGCCTTAACAGAGAAAGTTGATAACCACCGTTGTGATACCTGTAATCTCAAAGATCTCTGCCTGTCTTCGTGGTACACTCCTTTAGATGAAATGCTACTTGAAATTATTGTTATTTTAAATTGCAGGTTTGATAAATTATGATGTGCATTACAGAGAAAAACTTAATGGTAAAACATAATGATATGGATATGATATAATGATGTGTTGACCGATCCACAGCTTCAACTCATGCTCCAAATAACATGCAATACCACGTTCCACCTTAAAAACTGTCGGTAACTGCTGGTTACGTTTATTGGCACATTGAATTCCTCCATCCATCCATCCATCCATTCTCCTCTGCTTATCTGGTTCAGGGTTGCGGGGGGCTAACCAATGAAGATAAAAGGCTTCACAACATGGAACATGAAACTGCTGAACAATAAAAGTTCACTAAAACTAATTACAGTGTTTAAGCTTTCTTTCACATGGTCTGCGTGCTGGGAGCCAACCCAAAGGAAGTCATCCCAGTTACAATAAAAATGTGCCACCACTCCATTGTTCTTGTTGTGTTGTTAAATATAATTGAAACATTTTCTGCACATTTTTATTTACTTTGTTTCTTAGGTGCACACTATTGTCTCAGTTGGTGGATGAGCGATGATGTATAATCTGGCACATCTAAGCATGTATTGCCGATTCGATGCACCAGATGTCAGCAAAATTAGAGAAGGAATGAGGGAGATAGTAGCTAACAGCAGATCAGTTGTTGAATACAGTTTGTCTTTAATGAGTTTATAAAATTAACCCACATATTTTTGGGGGGAAATTCAACTAAGCAGCTCAAGCTGTCTTGCAAAATCAGTTCCATATTACCAGCAATGGAATGGAAAAACAGATGCTAACATGCTGTTTTTTAACATCTTTATTTATTTTACTCATAGACCAAAAAGTGGATGTAGCTTCTGGATCTCAAGAGTGAAGCCAGAAGTGCTTTAAACCCGCATTCTTCTAAATGGCCAACAGGGATTTTTATTTAATTTTTTTTACTTCATTTCATGTACTCCTGGTACCTCTGCAATGACCATCCCGTGAGCTGTATTGGGACTAACTGGGACTATAATCTGACTTTGTAGCCTTCTGAAATTTTCTATAAAACATAACTAGTCACACAAGGTAAAGCTTTTTTTTAATACTGTATATATTTTGGCCTGAGTGTGCTTGACCACAAATGGTAGCACATTTAAAATAGCTTTCCACTACTTTATCTTTAAAATAGACAACTGAACATTGAGGAAAGCAGAAGACCTTTTATGCAAAACATAAATGTTTACACTGTAAAAATGAATTCTTTCATTAATGCATGAGGATTTGCTGTGATGAAAGGTAACTTTGCAAAAAATATTTATTATACTATATTAATACTATACTATATTAATGTTACAGGAACATGAAACTCATTTTGTAGGTTGGGGTAACTGGCTGTTTCAGAGACACTAAATTGCTAGAGTAAAAATCCTGCCTTATTGCTCCTATTCAGAAAAAAAAGACCATGTTAAACAGTGAAATGTTCATGATTTACACAGCAGATATAATCAGACTCAGATAATACCATATAATACTGCCTTCCTTTCTAGAAAATACCTTGCCTGCCTAAACTTTAACAGGCTTCTTGAAAAGCTGACATTCAGTCTCAAAGTCGCAGCCTTGGATCAGATCTTTGTAGTGCTCTAAGACATCTTGATAGAGTGGCATGGAGGCTTGATCAGTCAAACGGGGGAAAGTTACAGGTTTCTCATTGAGCAGTGGCTGCAGTCTGAGGTCGCCTCCCCCGCAGTCATAGAGCACCAGGAGCAAGTTAGCTGCATAGGGCAACATAAGGCTGGTGCGGAATGAACGATGGATCTGTGTAGCAAAGTCGGTTGATTTTAGCAAATTGTTGTCATTGAAGAAGCCCAGAAGTGTAAGCAGTGGCAGGAGGGTTTCCGCGTGGCCCACCTGGACTGTAACAGCTTCAGCCACCTGCTGGCCTGACCTACAGAATATACAGTACAGTTTCAGAATGAGCTCTGTGTGGAAAAAAAATACAAAACAAAGTAAATTATCCAGACTACATTTCAGAGGACACAAATCTGCAAAATGTAGTCCTGATCATTTCTTGGGCACTGAAATATCAGTACTCAAACAGTTAGTCAGTTAATCAGCTCGTTAGTCATTTGGTTGATTGTCAGAAATCTCACACACACAACAATTCTGACAATCTCTAAACACCTGATATCTATTAGGACTGGCTCCAGCTTATCAAATGTGAGGACTGTGAGGTTACTGAGACCTAAAGACCTTCGAGGGGCTGACTGACATAACTTTAAGCACATTAAATTTGGCTGTAGCTACTTTTTGGTAGTTTGTAGAGAGAGCAATTGATTAATCAAAATGATTCATTTATTTAGCTTAAGCAGTAAATTGAAATCTGGGTTGGAAAGGAAAAACAAGGTGTCATTAAAGGTCTTTTGCAACCAGATGATAGATGTGGGTTCATACAGATAAACTGTAATCTTTTCTACAGCTTACTTAAGATGACACCGCAAAACGTATGATGCACAATTGTGGACCGTTTGCACCTTGTACAAACCTTTTACAGGGTAATGTTTGAGTGTTTGCTAAATGACTGCTGAAGGTTAATTTATCAGAACACTTTTGTGAAGGAGTGCTCATACTAGTAAGGTATTAATGAAGGAAATATTTAACCAGGGTGCTTCAGGCCTGCTTGATTAAGGAATACAGAAAACTTTAAAAACAAAAACAATGCCTCCATAAACACTGACGTTTCTAGAATAAAATCCAAACCATCTCCAAATATCTCCTATGAGATATACAAATAAAATATTGGTTAACAGTGGTTTCAGGTTTAATAATAATAATAATAATAATATGAAGCCGGATAACCTTTATAATAGCTGATATGGGATTTAAATCCTGGTCAAGGCAAGCCTCCAGTGAAGACCAATCTATTACCAAACCAGCTCGGACATTGCCCAGTTTAACAAGGTCCACGTCAGATGTTGGGGGGTATACTTCATAAATGGGCACAGGGAACAAGACATATAAAGACAAGGACCAAAAAATGCTAATGCTAATGTACCAACCTGAAAGGAGGGGTTAAGTGAATAGCAACAAGAGCAACATCCACACTAACCACCTGATACTTCAGAGCTATCACATAATAGCAAGTTACACTGCAACAAAAGGGGAACAATACAAAAAAGCAAGGACATACGGAGCCTATAACACTGTTTAAGAAAGGCAAAGATTTGGCAAGATTTAGTGTGTCATAAAGCTTGTTCCCTGTTACCAGTGTGCTCCACTCTTGTGTAGAAGGCAGGGCACACATATACAAACGCATGCAGATTTTTTTAATTCTCAACTTTTTAAACCAAACTTTAACAAGTCAAGAGCCAAACTCTTAATGAACCCTGATGGAAAAGTAATTTTTCTTTTATCCCTAAAACCAAGTCTTAGCCCTCAAACAGGCTTTTGATGTGCTGTGAAAAAAAAAAAGGTTGTGTAGTAACGCATTTCTATTTTCAAAACAGGAACTTTACGATTGCATCCTTGTGACATGTAACAAAACCGCAGTAAAATGCACTGTGTTTAAGCCGGCTCTTCACTAGTTACACTCAGTGGCCACGTCTGCTTTGTAATGTCAATCTCTAATCGGCCAGTCACATAACAGCAACTCATTATATTTAGCAAACACGTGAACACAACCTGATGACGTTCAAACCGAGCATCAGAAAGGGGAAGAAAGGGGATTTCAGTGACTTTGAACGTGGCATGGTTGTTGGTCGCAGACGGGCTGGTCTGAGTATTTCAGAAACAGCTGATCATAACCATCTCTATGGTTTACAGAGACTGGTCTGAAAAAAAGAAAAATTTTCAGTGAGCGGTAGCGCTCTGGGTGCCTTGCTATTGTAGTTTGTTGTCTGCCTTGTGGCCAGATTACTTTGAGCTGATAGGAAAAGCAACACAAATTAAGCACTGTTTAAACACCACAGTCTACCTGAGTGTTGTTGCTGAACATGTCCATCCCTTTACGACCACACTGTACCCATTTTCAGCAGAATAATGTGCCGTGCCATAAAGTGCAAATAATCTCAAACTGGTTTCTTGAACATGACAATGAGTTCCCAGTACTCAAATGTCCTTCACAGTCATCAGGTCTCAATCTAAGTGCACATCTTTGGGATGTGGAACGGGAGATTTGCATCATGAACGCGCAGCCGACAAATCTGCAGCAAATGTGTGATGCTATCATGTTGATATGGACCAAAATCTCAGAGGAATGTTTCCAGCATCTTGTTGAATCTGTGCCATTGCCACTTTTCCAAATGGCTTTATTAAAATGAGAAAAATATAGCGTAACACCATTTAAGTTTTACTTACTTGTTTTCTCCGACTGCTTTCTCCAGACGGCTGAACACATCATGGAAAAGAATGCAGCTCGACTTGCTGTTAATGTCGTAACCATAGCCTCTTTTCCAGAAGTGCTTCAGATCATTTGCATACTCCAGTACCTGTTGAACCACATAGGCAGTGTATAGTATATAGCATATTTCATTACACATAAACTCAATGTGCTTATGTGGGTGCATGATGCCTGAAGGCAATAAAAACAGCAAAATCTTACAAAGAAATATAATACAACACTGTAACAGCCACACACACACACACACACACACATACACACACACACACACACACACAGAGTTATTAAGTGTGGGCTTGAGAATAAAAAGGTTTTGATTTTCTTCGACACAGCTGTAATTGACCTCAGCCTCAGCAGGCAGCTTTTCCCAAAGAACAGGACCACAGTAACAGAAAACACCCTCAGCACACTTAAACCTAATTATGAGAACAGTTAAATGAGCCGCACCTGATGAGCAGAGAGCTCTAATTGAGTTATAGACACTGAGCAACTCAGAGATGTACTGCAGGATCAATTTACTGAGTGCTTTATAAACTAGCAGAAGGATTTTAAAGATAATTCTGTGTTGAACTGGCAGCCAATGAAGTGACTTCAGCACTGGGGTAATAGTGCAAAACTAATCTGTATGCAAAGTGAACTTTGTGACTAAAAAAAAAAAGAAAAAAAAAAGGTAGAAACATGTTGATCTATCACTGTGCAGGTGGCATTTCAGACTAAGGTCAGATTGCAACACCAGCCACTGCGATTGGGAAGCATTAAGCAGAGCCGGCAAAAGTTTGTCCTGTTATTTGACTACATTTATTCATTTATAAAACAGACTAAACAAGTTACATAGCAAAACTAAATGTAACAGCTGTACTGCAGGGTGTCTCATTTAATTTGGCTGGTTTTCCTCTTGCTTTCTATTTGATTGGTAGATTGGAGCCAAATTCAGCAAGTTACTGCCACCAACTGGATCAACAGGCTATATCTGTATTATTACCCCGCCCCCCCGGATGGAGGGACTGGAGTATAGTTTTTTGTATGTCTGTCGGTTTGTTAACAATATTACAGCAAAATCACCAGTCCGATTCATGACAAATTTGCATGAAAGATGGCCAGTGACCCCCTGGATCACCTTATTAAACCTCTGGCAGTTACTTCACCTATTTAAACTTGATGGTAACTAAGAGAGTTATTTATAGTCTTTGATGGAAAAAATAAATTTCTAATACAATTTAATCTTTAATTTCCAAGAAAGCATAGCTAAGGATATTTAATATGAAACTGCCTTTCCTAGAGTCTTCATTAATTATTACTGAGCCCCATCATCATCATCAGTGAGACTCCATCTTTTCATTCAGTAATATGTCATCTATCCTGGTGCTTACTAGCACCAGTAAAAAAAGAAAAGAAAGAGAAAACCTGTGAATAAATGTGCAAAGTTTAAAAAATGAAAATGCTAAAAATGTAGCAGGTACCATTTTTGGATTCTGAAACTGCGTGTACTTGTGAGGGAAAGCGTCATGTTTTCCCCATTGTGATTACCATGAATTAATCTGAAACACATTACTGCTTTCTGATTAACGTGCCGCCCTAATGACTGGATTTTCGTTTTTCATGCTCTCATAGCCACTGGCACATCAAGTCTAGCTGAGGACCACACCTGTGCGTCGACCTCATCGAAGAGACGACACCACGGAGAATTCACAGTCTTGATGGCAAACTCATAAGCGCACAAGTAAAATGCAGCTTCAGCCATCTCTGCAGGAGAAAGATTCAAACAAAATGTTAATGACCGTTTTTTTCTAACGGGCAGGTGTTAAAAAAAAGAGAACTGAAAGCAATGCATTGCATTTTTGTTTTACACCACTTCTAAGTATAGAAGAAGATCCTAAAATTAGGTAAAAGTTTCAATGCACTCATGTAATAAAGATAACAAATAGTAGTAGGAATAAGTAAAAGCATTTAAGAGATACCACTAAAATGCAATTAAAGTATTACAAACAAAAGTACAAATAAAGATAATTTAATATATATTACATATATTTCTATAGTTTAATAGATTTTGTTGGGTAGTTCACTTAATTGGTACTAGACACAAATCTAGAAATAATGGCTCATTTCAAAGTTTTAAATAAAAGATAAGAGGTTGTAAAATTATTAACAGGACAGGAACTGAGAAAAAAAACAACTTTTTTTACTTTCTATATTCTTTTCTTGATACATACATGTTTTATTAACTACGCCAAGGAGGCTATGCTTTTGGTAGCATTTGCCTTAATGAAAAACCATCACATTTCAAATTCACATTTTCATGTAAAATAAACAAAGTTAAAGTACAGTACTTCTTTGGGAAATATGGAAAAGAACTTTGCAACACTGTCTTTGGGACTGTGACTCTCTTTCAAAGCCATAGCTAACCAAGCAGGGAAATTTCTACAATAAGCATCAATACTAAAGCTCAGGGAACTCATAATTTGATGGAGCATTATTGTTTTTAAGTTAGACAACAGCTCCACCTAGTGTGCAAATGACTGCTGTAATAAGCCCAATGATGTGTCATAAACAGTACTCCTTCTAATTTGAAAGTTTCTAAATTAAAATGTCCTAGCATGGATCTGAATTAAACGCTTCTCTCATAGTTTACTGCTAATGTTTTATTTCACAGTTCAATGACTTTTTGTAATTTCCTAGAAAGGGACTGCTATGTAACTGTAAAGTCACAGAGGGGTTCCCAGTTGGGACTAGTTTTAGTAATAATACAGTAATAATTATTTGTTAAATGTAGGCACTATTCAACAGGTAAACCCGTCAAACCAAGATTTGAAAAGCTTATAAAAATGAATTAATAGACCAGATCTGTCTGTTCTACGCCTAACTCAACAGTCGTCATCCGATGTACCTCAAACTGAGTGAATTGATTGCTCAGGATGTGAGGAAGTGCAGTGTCGAGCTTGGTGTCATTCTGATAAGTGGTGGATTCCTTTTTGTGTTTCTGCGACATTCTAAAGATGTCACCAGTTCAGATAAGGGTAGTTTGTAAATGAACCTCCACTGACTGTGACATCTAACTTTGCTGGTAACAGCTGGAACTACAATGCTAATGTGTAATGACATAACATAACATAAGGTGTGAAACATGCATAAGTTGTGCTTTTTGTAAATTTCATTATTTGTGAATGTGCTTTAAAACAAATTCAGCTGGGTCTTGCCTTATAATGTAATTTTGCATCACTATCATATTTCATTTTGTTATTTTAGCGGGCAGTGTGTACATTGTGCATTTTCTGATGCACACACAAAACCCAGGGTCAGATAATATACCTGCTGCCAAGTTTAGATGTGGTGTGCACTGAAATCAGGTGGCGCTGAATATTTGAAAATACCTTAATATGACTATATACTATAAAATACACTCTTCCTTGATTTAACATTGTATCAATATTCGGGATACTTTATTACAACACTGACCATCTGTGATGAGACTGTATGAGACGTTGAGGTGGTCTGCGATCTTCTGTTGGACCCTCCTCATTTCTGGCCCCTGCTTGAACTTGTCCACCTCTGTCATAGCTGATGGGTTGTTATCAACTTCCTCCAGAAACCTGGTGCACTGGTCAAAAAACCTCATGAGAGCATCGTTCACTGCATGATCAAACTCCGCGTCTGCACAGAAGAAAGCCACGGGTTATAATGATCAACAGGTTATGCATCTAAGTGGTTATCACCATGATGGCCATACCTTTAATATCCCACAGCTCCGTCAGTCCTGCCTTGAAGGACAGCGTGCTGTTGACACATCTGTGCTTTGAGCTGGTTATGAATTTGATGAATCCACCCAGCAGCTTCTCCTCTGAAATCAGCGAGGGGAACAGCTTTGACAGCCTGACAGCCAGGTGCTTGTGATCGTTCACACCTTTCTGGACGAGTCGACCGTCCATGTCCTCAGTGTACCACATCGTCCACTGGGTCTGGAGTTCACGCAGCCAGCTCTTTTTGGAAGGCTTACTGCTCAGGACCAGGTCGTAAAACGTCTGCATCTTTTTGACGTTTTTGGTCGTCGGGTATCTTGTTCCGTGTCTTATTATGGCTGTCAGATGGATTTCGCGACATTCTGCAGACGGAGGCTGCAAAATAGATCTGTTTACAGCAAATATGTCCTCTATGAGATACGGGTTCACTTCCTCATACCTCCCTTTCGTGCTGAAATATTTGGCGATCGCTGGGATGTCTGGGTTGTCCTCCGGATTCAAATCGCTGCGAAAACAGCTGGAAATGCCCGCTATGATGGTGAAATAATAAACTGTGATTTTCCGTATCGTCATGATTAGTTACTTGCGAGGCCGTGCGCACACCCGAGAATGACGTCGTTCATGTGGGCCTGTTCGACCAATGCCTTACAGAGAGGGCCATACGAAAATGACAAGCTCTGCGAGTTCATTAATATTCATGATGATCAGAGACCTTAAGAAGATGACGTATCACTGCGTCTATCACAGTTTATTTATTTTGAAAACTGTAAAAAAAAATTTTTTCAAATGAATCTCTGACAAAAAAAGGCATATCTGATGAATTATTTAGGATAGAGCTCCCTGATCTGAAGTGCCTCTGTTTTCTCTTCTTGCCAGCTTCCCCCATAATTCAAAGCGAACTCTTTATTTACTCTACTGGGCAGGCCCCAACTTAGCACATAAATAAATGTAATATTTACACATGACCAAGGTAGCCTATAGTTTTTAAAGTGACTACAGATTTACAGTATGCAGCTAATATTCGATGGATACATCTATTAATTAAGGTTTTAACATGAGCAAATGATTAGTAAATAGTAATAACCTGATTTACCCCCCCCCCCCCCCTTCCAAAG
>VUQJ01010109.1:2553-16406 GCA_015108635.1 Andinoacara biseriatus
GCTCCTGGATTTTTTTTTTTTTTATTGAAAAGGGGGGGGGGGGGGGGGGTTGACCAGTTGACTAGTCCAAAACTAAGAAACACTCAGATATCAAGTTATATTTTAGGACTGTTTAATGGACAATGCCAAAAACTGTCTAAACAGAGACATTTGAATCCACTGATTGCATTCCTTAGTAATGAATCACACTTTAATTACCACTTAACTGTGTGCCATCATGCATCGTGCATTATGAACACTGCATGTTATACTCCAAACAGACAATGAAAAAAAATTAAAATAAATTGATGTTAAATATATGAAAATGCATTGTTGCAAACAAATTTTTATCTAAAATATTAGAAAAGACAAATAAATTATGACTTAAAAATGTGGCGCATTGTGCCGCACAGTATAAAGACTAGATTGTATCACAATTCATGGCAATAAAATCTCAATAAAATTTAATTCTAAAATGATAATAAACCAATACAATACAAACGTCCAACCATCTCCTTCTGCTTATCAGGGGCCAGGCCATGGGGCTGCAGCTTGAGCAATGAAGCTCAGACCTCCCTCTCCTCAGCCTCCTCCAGTGCTGCCAACTTAGCCACTTTGTCGCTAAATTTAGAGACTTTTCAGAACCCCCTGGCAACTATTTTTTTCAAAAAAGCGACTAGCAACAAATTTAGCAACTTTTTCCAGTGACATTGGAGACTTTTGGAGAGTTTTGGAGATGGACCAGAAAGCTGAAAGCCTTCGCTGTTTCCTTGTTTTCTGTAAATACAGCCTTCGCACTGCGTTCCTTTGTGTGCTAGAGCTAGAGCATAAGTGTTTTAGTTAAATTTGATATTCTAGCATTAAAATAATATGGGACAAAAATGAGTTATATAATGTGGGTCTGAGCAGATAAAGTCAAGAAGTTATTTCCTTCATACTTCATAAAGTTTATTTGTAGTTCTAAATATATTTAGGGTGTTTTTTTTCTGGACTTCTTGTCTCTCCAAAGATGTTATTCCTCTGGTACTGACTAGTGACGATGGCAACGATGAGTCATCTAGTCAACTAGTCATGCACATCCCTATTCTACATAGAATAGGATAGAAAGCTTTTATTGTCATTGCCTCTGGCTCTCTGGGCTTTTGCCCATTGACCGTGGGGGCGCCATCTGAGGTCGCCCTCCTTTTTCTTCTGGGGGGTGCGCATGGTTGTCATCGGGATGTGTGGCCTCGGCTCTTTCGAGCTCCTGGTAGGCCGTGGATGGCCCGGTTGCCCTGGGTCCTTCCCTGTTTACCTCTGGATCCCGAGGGGGCTGGTTGTGGCTTCTTGCCCACATTATTGAGTATGTTCCATGACAGAGGAACACACACACAACTACAAATTACAGCATGACTGTGTGCGTGTATATGTGTGTGCATGTATGTGTGTGTGTACACGTGCATACAGCATGACTGTGCATATTCACTCCCTTCAGACAATCTGTCCATATTGAAATGAAGCTTACGTGCAGATTCATTAAGGAAGATTTGTAGTCACTCAACTGCATGTTTTCCTGTGTGTTTGGACTGCTAGTCTGTTCTTTACTTCACTTCCACTTTCCCACGCTGTCAAACATAATTCTGTCATCATTACTTCAATTCAATTTAATTTTATTTATATAGCACTAAATCACAACAAACAGTCACCTCAAGGCGCTTTGTATTGTATAAAGACCCTACAATACTGCACAGAAAACCCAACAATCAAAACGACCCCCTGTGATCGAGCACTTGGCAACGGTGGGAAGGAAAAACTCCCTTTTAACAGGAAGAAACCTCCAGCAGAACCACGCTCAAGGAGGGGCAGTCATCTGCCGCAACCGGTTGGGGCTGTGGGGAGAGAGAGAGGACAAAAAACATGCTGTGGAAGAGACACAGAGAATGATTAAACACAGAGTGAAGTATAAACAGGGTAAAAAAGGTGCTGCATCTTTGGCACCACCAGCAAAGAAAGAGCACTACAGATGCAATGTTTTCTTTGAGAGTTGGAGAAGTATAGAGAAGGTCAGAAAAAGCTGCACTGTGTTTCTGTGCATCTAGAGAAAGCATGTGATAGGGTACCATATACACAGGCTTGTTTCCACCACTGAAAAAAAAAATCCCATCCATAACTCAAAATTTTGAGAAAATAACTTGAAATTTCAAGTTAGCTCTGCCATTCGGAAACTTTGTGAAGGTACATCATTTTCTGATTACCTGGAAGCAGCAGGTGGAAGGCATCAGCTACCAGTGCTACAGGTAAGCTACCAGTCCTACAGCTGTAGGTCATGAATGACCAATTTGCTGAGTGCATTCAACATGGTTTAAAAAAATTATGAAATACTTGCATTACTAGCGCAATTGCTAGATTGTATTATCAGCAAACATACCCTCAAAAGTATTTTTCACATTTGCTATACAGTGATAGCTCAATGATGCTGTCACTACCCAATTTTGAGTGCATGTGCATCTGCGCTATCTGCTTCCAAGTAATAAGAAAATGACATCCTTCACACAGGTGGTTGGCGCATGCCCATTGCTGTCTCTCTTTATATCGCCAAAATACACGTTTGATTACAAACGTGCTACACATGCTGATGTTACACAGTCTGTCTAATATACCTAATGAATGTGTGTGACATGTTTATTCTATGTGATCGGTCATGTGCATGGGGAAAATGCACGGTGAAAATACATAGTGAGGCAGAAAGTACCGTGCCGCACCGATAGGGGGCAGTGCTGCAACAGTGTTGCCCCATAGTGAGAAGGATAGGCGCACGGATTTCATCTTCAAATAAAGATAAGAAAATCCTTTTTTTTTTTACATTTTATTTAAAAAGAGAGACCCCCCCCCAAAAAAAAAAGAAATAGTTTGACCATACATTACAGTTTTTCATGCCATCATTGATGAACAGTATAGAGTTGATTAAAGTGTAGGGAGCAGGTGGCAAAGAGCCTGGAGAGGTGGAGGTATGCAGTGGAGAAAAGAAGAATGAAAGTCAGTACAAGACAGAGTACCTCTGTGTGAATGAGAGGAAGACAGGTAGAAAGATGAAGAGGCAATGAGCTGAGGTAGTGAAGGTGGATGGGGTCAACTAGCCAAAGCACAGTACATAAGAGAGGTGAAGAAGAGTACAGGTAGGGTGAAGTGGGTGGAGATGAATATTGTGGGGATTTGTGGCAGAACCATAGCAGCAAGAATGAAAGGGAAGATTTACAAGACAGTAGTGAGACCTGATAGGCTGCATGGTTTGGAGACAGTGGCACTAACAAGAAGAAACTGAGCTGAAGGTGGCAGAGTTGAAGATGCTAAGACTTTCATCAAGAGTGACTAGGATGGACAGGATTAGAAATGAGGGACAGTTCAGGTAAAATGCTTTGTAAGGCTGACAAGGCTGAGATAGTTTGGACATGTGCAGATGATGGATAGAGAATAAATTGGACAAAGGATGTTGAAAATAGAGCTGCCAGGCAGAAGGAAAACACTGCAGAAAAGGTTTATTGATCTAGTGAAGAGGGGCATGCAGAAGGGTGAGTGTGATGCCGAATGACCATGAGCGACAGGCAGAGACTTCATTTACTATTGTCCACATTTGGTCATTTTATTTCTCAAGGCTCAATGTACAACAATTGACTCAGCTGCCTTGTGACGCAGGTGTGACCCATTGCATCAACCCAGACAAAGCAAGGAGGGAAAGCCAACAGCCTGGGTAATTAGGAGCCCCTTTCATACCCAGCTGCTGATGAGTCACACCTTGCTAACAATCTGGCAGGAGTCTCACACACTTTTTCCAAAAAGCAATTAAAATACCCAAGCAGTTATATATTAATATATATTAAAACAATCACCTAACCATGCCCATATCTACTGACGTTTAATAGTCAAATATGTTTGTCATGATTGCTGGAGCGAATTGGACCCAAGGAACAGACAAAGCAGATTCTCACAAAACAGTTCATGTTTACATCCCCCTCAATGGACACCTTCCGGTAGCCACCCAGGCTTTCCTGGATGGTGCATGTAGAAATCCGCAAGGACAGAAGGGTCCAAAATGAAGCAGCCAGGAATCCATGACCCCTCCTCCAGGCCGTAATCGACCCAATCCACCAAGAACCAGAAGCCCTAGAAACTGCTGGACTGAGAAGAGAGGATCACCAGCCTGGGCTGAAGGCAGGGGAGTGTCCTCTGATGACGATCAGACCCTCTGACCTGCATGATACTGTGGAGCGTGGTCCTCTTCTGGTCTGCGATGTTTTATGCTCAGCCATCCAGAGGAGCACTTTCTTAGTTTGTTGCCACACCTGCCAACAGCAGTGTAGATGATAACAGAATTTCTAGGCATAGCCATGAGGTGGAAGGCGTCCACCTTGCTGGCCTCAGAATCTCATCTCTAAAGGTGGTAGCCTCCAGCTCGCAGCAGATTGGTTTGTAGCAGAGTTTGAAGCAGCTAGCATGAGAATCAGACCTCAAATTAACAGTTTAAGGGGTCTTGTTCACAAGTGATGCGAGAAGGGATATGGAGATTGACAGATGGATCAGGGCTGCATCTGCAGTGATGTGGCCACTGTACCAGTCTGTTTTGGTAAAGAGGGAGTTGATTTACCAGTCAATCTGCGTCCTTACCCTCACCTATAGTCACAAGCTTTGGGTAGTGACCGAAAGAAAAAGAGAAAACGAGCAGCAGAAGTGAGCTTCCACCAAAGGGTGGCTGCAAAACGAAGTAGAATGGTGAAGCAGGAGCGGACAAGATTACAGACAGGCAAACAAGATCAGTATACAAAAGACTAGTCAGTTTGGTTACCACCATGGAGGCTGAACAATCTGGAGATGAGTCTGCATCTCAGCCACTCCTAAATACTCCAAACCTTGATTGATAACCAGTGGTGGACAAAGTACTCAACTCTAGTACTCAAGTAAAAGTACTGATACTTGTGGTCAAATCTTACTCAACTACAAGTAAAAGTTGCTCAGTCAAAGGTTTTCTCAAGTTAAAGTACTAAAGTACTTACTTTTGACTAGTACTTACTATTCAAAAGTACATGCATTTAAAAATACAAAGGTATTCAAAAGTACATATTATATTTTCTAATATCAGTTTATTGCTGTATTGTTTTGAGTGCTTTTACAGAACCTTGTAACTGTAATAAACAAAATAGGGCAACTATTTTGGTCATTTTTGATTTATTTATTTATTTTAACCAATCGCCTGGCGTTAAAGGATTAATGTGATAGACAGAGTGTAGGCTGCAAATTTAAAATGTAATAATAAGCAGACTCCACAAACAACCTGTACAGACATATACCAATTGTTCATCCATCAGTGCAATTTGAAAAATAAAACAGGGCAGGTCATATCAGTTATATATTAATGAGAAATAAAATTAACGTTTTTTATTTTAGCAAATGGCTGCAATGAAACAAAGTGAAAAATTTAAAGGGGTCTGAATACTTTCCGTACCCACCGTACTTTTCAGACTCAGTTATTCGACCCATCTTTACCCCATCTTGGTAAGTGTCCGCCTGTTTCATCTCTGCCACCACCAGCATCCAAACTCCAGGTCCTTGTCCTACCTCCTACCATTGTTGGACTCTGCTTTGCTAAGTAACTTCATTTTAGTCTAATTGCTAATTTGTTACTTAAACTCTTATTTCAATAGATTATGTTCAGTTCTTTTAAATGATCTATCCATATTGAACTATTGCTGTGAGATAAAGTTATTTCTTGTTTTGTCTCATCTTAACTGATATAAATACAATGCACCTGTAATGTATTATAAGTATATAAATTGTTACTTTTGGCTATATTGGGTCACTACATGTTTGATTTGGCAAACGTTTTACTACAGATGACCTTCCTGACACAGCCCCAAATGGATTTGTCTCTTCCTGGAATCTGGGGATTTTTTTTTACTTGTTCAGAATATTAAGAAGTAGATATTAAGATATAGTTACTCCACTTTGTCAAATATTTGCTCCAAAAAGTCATTGAGGAGTGTCTGACACACACTTTAAATGCAGTAAATGTCAGATATTTTGCGATTTCAGTCTAACTGTATTAGTGTCAAGAATGTTCACAAGCACAGGTGTCTGTATATGTGTGTATGTCTCTGTGTGCAGCTTGGCTTCCTATGGCTTTTCTCCATACCCACAGTGCCTTGCTCAGCTTAGTCTGTCCTGGCCATCTGCCACTGTGGGCTCCAGGCAGGAGGGTAGCATCCTGGGTGTCGTAGAACCCGTGAAACACTGCTGATGGGGTGGTGCACAGAGAACAGCAGGGATGGGCACTGAATGAAGACTACACTGTTGTAGTACAGTAGGTTCTAAGGTTATGCCCTACAATTATTTCAATCACAGCATCTTTTTACTAAGCAATTGCTGTAGATTACATACTGGATTTTTATATAATTATCCAAATCCTCTACAACTAACATTTTGTATAAAATGTAGTAAATGATTTAAAAATCTTTTAACGTAGTTTGAATATTTACATGGCTATATTAGCTGTTTTGTAACTGGTTGTGTATTTGTCAACAATAAAATTTTTTACACAATGCATTAATAAATGTGTCATAACACTGCTGTGTAGCAGGTAGGGTTAGGATCCGATTCAGGACTCAGGAAAACAGGATGCAGACCTCAAATAGCTTTACTGCTGGAGTCTTCTAAAAAAAAAAAACTAACAACAAAAAACAAACAGAAGTAAACTGGCCTGGGCTGAAGCCAGTGATCCATACAAGAGAACAAAAACACACTGCACAGGAAACACACAACAAGAGGGAGAGCATGACAACACACAAAGGAAGGTTGATGCAATATATATACGCACGGCATAATGATGGAACAGGCAAACAGGTGGGAACACAGCTGAAACCAATCACAGATAAGAGGGAGACATGAAAGGAAATCAAGAGCGAACAAATTAATTATAATAAACAACCAAAGTACATGGCTAATGAAACCCTATATATATTCCAAACCTAAAAAAATCCTGGGCCCAAAACCCAGGGGCCATAACAAAATGTTATTTTTATGTAATTTATTATGTTAGAAAAATAAAATCACTGGGTCAGCAAAATCCCTACACAGTGTTATAAAGCATGAATTAAAACTTATTTAAAACATTCAGTGGAAGGTTTAGAACATTTATAAGCGAGTCATCATATACCAAGCACAGGAGACTATGTGAACTAAACAAATAAACAACTCTAAGCACATATATTTTGGTGTTGGCTCTCTCTGCAGCATTGCCCCGGTTGTAACTTGATTAATTAAAAACTTTATTTCATACTGCAAGCTACATGTGTTTTGTCAGAGTTCGCTTTCTCTTGAATCACCTGCAAATTATATTATTTGTATTCAGGCCATGCTGCTAGCGTGTCACTAGCAGTATGGCCTGCGGTTCTGCAGTTCTGCTTGGTGTGTCAAATGTTTAGCTATCCCTCTGCGTCTTTTAGCATCAATGGTTCTTGTAATAAAGTGACCCTACTTGTACTTTTGGAAGCCAGGCGCAGTGAATTGGAGACCCAGCTGTTCACTGTTGAAATAATCCTATAACTAGCCAAACCCCAGTAGTAGTGCAGACTAAACATGCTTAGCCCCAGTTAGCTGTCCCTTAGCAGGTCTTCCGACTTCCAACTTTAAGAACTGCTAAAAGTCTCTTTCTGGTTGGTCTTTAATTCTAATGATTTCTTCCTCTGCACCATCAATGTGCCTTTTAGACCCCAATCCTACAAGACTGCTCAAATTAATTTCACCACAAGCTACATACCACAGCCTTTCAAGTTGGCAGTAATTAAACTATTAATTAAAAAGCCCTGACTTGATTCAGCTGTCTTTTCTAATTGAAGACTAATTTCTACTGTTGTCAAACAGGTGAAGGTTACAAGTGATTTTCGTACAGCCCCTGACAATGAATTTCTGTGCTTGTTCTGCTAGACCTCAGTGCAGCATTCAATACTACTAATGACAACATTGCAGGTGGCTGTGGTGTCGTAGGACCAATACTTTTTACATTATACATGCTTCTCTTGGGTAATATTATTAGAAAATACATTTTCATTGCTATGCAGATGATGCCTAGCTTTATTTATCCATGAAGCCAATGGTACAAATAACCTGGTTAATTTCCTATTTTTAAATTCAGACAAATCTGAGGTTATTGTAATCAGTTCTAAAAATCGTAGAAACATGGCGTCTAACCAGATATTTATTTTATATGGTATTAACTTTGCTTCCAGTAATACTGTGAGAAATCTTGAAGTCATTTTTGGTCAGGCTATAGCCTTCAGCATGTACATTAGACAAATATGTAGGACTGTGTTCATTCATTGGCATAACATCACTAAAATTAAAAACATCCTATCTCAGAGTGATGCTGAAAAGCTAGTGCATGCATTTATTATTTCTACGCTGGATGGTAGAAGTAATGAAATTTTGGACAGTGATTTTACAAATTTGCCATTTTCTCATATAATGCCAGTTACTAGTGGTTTTCATTTAGGTTTTAACCTTTATTCAAACTGTTTTTAAAAAGTTGAATATAAAATAAAATTAAAATTAAATTAAATTCAATTCAATTAAAATAATTAAAAAAAAACCTAACCCTTTATGGAAATCAAGAAAAACTGTTCATTTTTTATTTTAAAAATTTGTTTCATAAGTGTCAAAAATAAATCTAAATAAATAAATCTTTGTGTCTTTTGAATTTATATTTGCTGTTTTGAATCCAAATGTAGTAAAGAAATAGTCAAATTTAGCTATTTTGAAATCCCCATAGGCAAATTGTGACAGGAATAATGGACAGGAATAATGGACATTTTCTATTGTTTTACAATAAAAAATCAGAAGACAAATGTTGTGTTACAGACAAGATATACTTGTTTGTACAAACTTTCCTTTTGCACAGAATGTTCTGATTGTATTCTGTGACCATGGCGGGTAAATAACAAGAAAATGATTCTATGCTTGTTATTATTCTTTGTCAAATACCATGCAGAATGCTGCTGCATTGTATTGTTGTTTGACCACTTTGCAAAGGCCAATTAAAACCTCACAAAGACAACCCATTTGCGTAGATTGATTTATTTCAGACTCTCACATCCTTCTCGCTGCATTGACTGCAAAGAGAAGGACTGCATTTGACTGCAACAACTGCCTTGCCAAATCCTGGTTTGGATTCATGGTGACAATTGGGTCTATGAAAGAGATTAAGCAGAACAGTGATTAAAATGCACCAGATAGAGAAAGTGGGCATGGGAAACATGTCTGGTAAAGAAAATCCAAACCCTAATGAATGTGGTATGTGAAGGGAAAATATAGAGACAGTGCTATTAGTGTTATGGATGATTGGATGAAACATTTTGAGTTTCCGCAGCTGCAAGGGAAAATAGATTACACAGTAAAAAAGGATAAATATGAAACAGAAATTCTTGTTGGTGTCCTTCATTAGAGCCTCAGTGTGTTAGAGTTGATCACAACTTTGCCCGTGCCCCTCCAGTGGATACCTGCTCGACTACCACCTTCACTACCACCACACTGTTAGCCCGGACTTTGAATTTACTTAAATAATTTAATTACAATTCACTAAAAAAAATTAATTTTTTGAAATTTTAGCCACATTACTCAAAAATTCGAAGTGTATTCTACTCAGTTGCTGAAGAAGTTAAGCTTACTAATAATTTTAAGTTAAATGGGTTTAAAAGAGTAAGTTTTAGGTATGACCACGCCTCATTCTTCTTGGCTTGGAAAACCATTTGGGTAAACCGTTCGTTCCTTTAATGCAACGATTTGCTGCAAGGCTGGACATCTTCACAGCTACCCCAGACGCTTTACACCTGCAATTCCTGCTGTACTTTCATCCACTCCTTCACCAAGGTAAGAGGCTGCGGGCCAGCTAACTCTGTTATTATCACTGTGCTAATTGTTAATGGGCCCTGTTGGCAGGGTGCCCGGAGTGAAAGAAGTTCAAATTGTGCGACTTTAGCAATTTGCGCTTTTTTTAAAACTTAGCTAATGGCGTGTAGCATCGATAGTTCTGCCTTGCAGCTCGCTCTTTGTTAGCATTTAAAAATGTAATTTTAAAACTGGTCTAGACAGAACCTAGCCACTTATTAACAAGCCGTTGTTTTTTTGTGTCTGGCGGACAGTGCCTCACGGTGAACACCGGACTGGGTTTGTGGGGGTCCACAAGGTGAGCTGCGCACTGGAGGACAGAGAAAGGCAGCGGTTTGGTTGTTGATGCCTCCGGCTTTACTGCAGCAGGTGAGTCTTCTGCAGTCCATTTACCATATTAACATAGGCTCCGATGAGTGTAATAAGCTAAAAATCTAGCCAAAAATATGTTACAAAAAATCATGACAGTGCAACCTCGTGTAATGTGGGTTACCATTTTGGCTTTTATTGTGCTAGCTAATTGGTAAGGAAACATTTATCCCTCGCCATTTATTTATACTTATAAATTAATCGGGCTCAAAATATATGGTTAATACAATGCTTTGGAATTGTAAGTACTGCTCACTCACTTGTGAAAAGCGAGCACAGCTGTTTAAACATTACAGACTGAAACATGGGGGTTATGCAAGAACTCAACCATTTCCTTGTTTACATCAGGAATGTCGATGTACATTTAAATCACTGAATGCACTAAAAGTGCATTTATCCCGTATACACATCAAACCGCCTGATCAGCCTTCAAGTGCAGATGTAGCAGTTAAATTTAGCGGTCTATCATGTGGCTTTGCTGAGTTCTGTTCTGAGACTGACTTCTTTACTCACCTGCATGCTGCTCATCTAAAAGTACACCATAAAGTCAAGTGCCCTTATAAAGACTGCAACTTTGAAAGCAGTGTTTACTCCACTTTCAACGCTCACAAGAGTAAGGTACACAAGGAACAGCACTGGAAGGGGTTTAAGGTGGAAATCATTGGTGATGTCTTTGTTAGCCATGACAGTGATGCTGTACAAGAGCAAATGTCAGAGGAACATGATAATATGGAAGACTTTGAAGAGGTGACTGAGCGTGATCTTTATGATTTAGAAAAACAGCTAGAGCACAACTTAGCAGCTCTTCTGTTAAAGATGCAGACTGTTCTGCACATACCAGAGAGTGCTGTCCAAGATGTGATACAACAGCTGTATCAAATCAATGAGTTGTCACAGCCACTTCTACAAGCCCAATTCAGGGGTGTTCTCAAGAAATATTATGGTGATGTTGATGAAAAAGTTGTGAAAGAAGTTACTAGTGCTGTGACAGAAAATAGCATGACAACATATTGTGCCAAAGATGGACCTTTAGGAACTACTAAAAAGAGGGCAGCCTATGTATGCAGAGAGTTTCCAAAACTCTATAGAATATGTTGTGGAAAAAAGACAAAAAACTCTTGCATATGTTCCAATCATTCCCATGCTACAGAAGCTTCTTAACAGAAATGACATTTTGGAAAAAGCTATGTCAGAAAAAATCCATGTACCACAGGAGTACAGATCATATGCAGATGGGCAGTATTTTATTGAAAATTCCCTTCTTGCAAGGGATGAGTTCACAATTGCTCTTGGACTTTACATTGATGATTTTGAAGTTGCCAATCCTTTAGGAACATCAAAGCTGAAACATAAAATATGTTCAGTATACTGGGTAATAGCTAACCTACCACCAAAACATAGGTCAAACCTCAGCTCAATCAACCTAGCTGTACTCTGCAATACCTCCACAGTTAAAGAGTGTGGTTATGCAAAAATTTTGCAACCTCTTATCTATGACCTGAAGTTACTGGAGCAAAATGGAGTTTACCTGGAGCAACTACGTGCAAGTGTGAAAGGTACAGTCTTGTATGTTGCAGCCGATAATCTTGGTGCCCACTCTCTTGCAGGATTTTTCGGGAGCTTTACTGTTGACAAGTTTTGCAGATTCTGTTTGGCCAGCAGTAGTGACGCTCAAGAGCAGGAGGTAAACTGTGGTTTCTTTCAACTCCGAGACAAAGAAACCCATGATAGGCATGTGCAGGAGGTGAGAGAGGATCCAGGATTGAGTCGAACATATGGTGTGAAAGGAGCATGTCCTTTAACTGAGAATCTTCAGCACTTTCATGCAGTCAGTGGGTACCCGCCTGACATTTTGCATGATATGTTGGAAGGCATTGTTCCAACTGAGTTGTGTCTGTGTCTTACAGACCTGATAAGCAAGAAGTATTTGTCACTAGATAGGCTAAATCAAGCCATCAGGCAATTTGATTACACTTTTACTGACAAAACCGACCGCCCTCAGATGATTAGAAAGGGATTTTCAATCAAAGGGACAATTGGTGGAAATGCGCATGAGAATTGGTGTCTCATGAGGCTGCTTCCATTTTTCATTGGTGACTGTGTCCTTGAGGGTGACAACACTTGGGAAATTCTCATGCTTCTGAAAGACATTGTTGAACTGGTTGTGGCAACCAGACATACAGTGGAAACATTGCATTTCCTAGAGTTTAAGATAACAGAACACAGACGCTTGTTGCAGTCAGTATTTCCGAGTTTTCGTTTGAAGCCAAAGCATCATTATCTGGAGCATTACCCTCAACTTGTGAGGAAATTAGGTCCGCTGTCTGAAGTGTGGACAATGCGCTTTGAGGGGGAGCACAAGTTCTTCAAGAGGGCATTCCGTGATGCTCAAAACTTCAAAAATGTTGCCATGACACTTGCTACCAAACATCAGAAAGCAGTCAGTTACCAACTTGACTGTAGCTCATTTTTCAGACCATTGATTGAGGTGTCAAAGGTTATGCCAATTTTACTTCCTTCCTTCCCAACGAACATTCAGACTGAACTAACTCAAAACATTACAACTCCAAGGTCAGTTCTTGATGTGTCATCTGTCTGTGTAGATGGAATCAAATATCATCCTGGCATGATTCTCTCTGCTGGATCATGCTCAGGTCTTCCTGAATTTGTTCAGATTGAAAAGATTGTTGCAGTTAATGTAGAGATTCAGTTTGTCTGCCAGAAAATGACAGCCTGGTATTGTGAACATTTAAGATCTTATGAGCTTCACTGTGATGATTTGACCCCTATGTGTGTGGTCAAGATGTCAGAGTTAAATGATGTCTTTCCATTGTCAGTGTACAGAGTACAAGGAAAACTTATGGTAACACTGAGACGATTTGTAATTTACTAAATACATGTCCTTAATTTCTCCCCAGATGGCTGCACATCAGAAATTGACCATGAGGGTCATTTTCTCCGAGGGAGATATCAGAAAGATGACAATGACAACACGACCAGATACAGTTGATGATTTGATTGGCTGGCTCAAAGACAACCTCCAGACTACAACTTCACCTTACAATACCAAGATCCTGATTTTAACAACGAATTATGTAACCTCACAGATCTCTCTGAGCTTCCAGAGAAACCAACCGTCAAAATCATTCCATTGATTGAGCTTTTACCAGTCACTGCACAACCTGATATATGTAGTGACACATGCAGCCTGGCAGACAGTGAGATTCTGTCCAGCTCCTCCTCAGAAAGAAGTTCTCAGTGGCCAGAGGAGTTTGAAATTCCCAAATTTTCAGTAGATGTCGAATACAGACTCCGCCAAGGTAACTTGCTGTATTTCAAAGATGGTACCTTTCTGAAAGTGACAAAAGAGCTGAAACATGACATCCTCGAGAAATTGGCAGAGACCATGTATGGATTTAAAGCATACCCAACAAAGGAAGATTTTGAAGCTGTTGCAAAAGCCTTAGTACAGACACACCCATGTCTTAAAGAACCAGGGTCATCCTCCAGCTGGGATGGGTGGAAGAACAGTCTGAAGTTCAAAATGGGTAATTATAGAACCAGAATGCGCCAGCTGGGTCGACTTGATGTCACTG